>CM033621.1:27735049-27812549 GCA_019453435.1 Rhinogobius similis
ATCCCAGATATGTCCTGATGAAGCTGACTCCGTTTGGAGTCCATCGGATAAAAACCCTAGGACAAGTTCGTTAAAATACGAGGGGCAAAATTTCGGAACAATGTATTTTTTGATTCAAAATGGCCACTATCTCATTGAAGATAGGGGGTGGTCCTATGAGACTTTTTTGCTCAGGGCAACATACACAATGTGTGTACCAAATTGCACTGGATTCTGACAAACAAAATTTGTTAACTTACCATTCACTTTTTGAGGCGTGGTTATGCAAATGTGGGTGGAGCTAGGGGATGGTCTTTTTTGGCTTAGTTGTTGAGAATCATATAAAGGGTGTATGTACCAAATTTTAGTTTAGAACAAACAAATTTTCCCCCCCAATTCTAACTTTGTAGGGGGCGCTGAAGAGCCATTTTTAAAGATAAAAGTTTAAATCACATCATTACGTCCATCTCATTAAAACACACGCCTCGTGGGATCCATCTCGATTCGACCAAATTTTAAAAAGTTATCAAGATTTTTCTTCTTTCAAAATGGCCGCTTCTTTAAGAGCTCGTTATGACCACACCCTAAGACTTATGCTAATTTTTTGCTCAACTTTTGATCCCACATTTGTCCTGATTATACTGACTCAGTTTGAAGTCCGTGGGATAAAAACCCTGGGACAAATTCATTCAAATGCGGGCGTTGGATTTTGGACATCGCAGCTTTGAACCAAAATGGCAGACGCCCGGTGTGGTTTAGGGTGGGGCCATAATATACTATTTTATCCACCTTAACAAGCTCTATGTATATACTGAATTTCATGTGTCTATGAGGAAAAATTTGGCTCCGCCCACTCCTATCTCGTAATGTATTTTTTTTCCCAGAGAGCACCACCTAGTCTTTGAACAGACATTCTCGGCAACTTTAAATAACTTAAATTTTAACTAACTGTGTGCCAATTTTCATGAGTTTTCGTGCATGTTTAGGCCTTCAAAACTCCAATTCATTTGGCAGGGGAAAAAAAATAATAATAATTTCTCTTATTTTTTACGGCCAAACAATAAACATTGTTCCCCACATTTTCATAATGTGGGGAACAATGTTTCACACCTTCACGACAAACAGATTGGTTTTTAGGATGTTTTTTTCATGAATATTGAAGGAGGTGCTAGAGAGCCATGTCATGAGATAGAGCGTTAAGTGGGATATCATTATGTCCAGCTCGGAAATCTACACTCGTGCTCCATTGGGTTCGTTCAAATCCGACAATGTTTGTAAAAGATGCCATTTTGTTTAGAAAATCCCCATGATCATGCCTAATATTCGATTTAAAATCTAATTGATAATCTTTTATCCCACACGAGGTTTGCCTGTTTGAAGTGTTTTTGACGAAAACTGTTGAAGTAAAATGTCAAAAGATGATAATGTCAGATTTTTTATTTCCGGGGTTTGATCCAGTATGGCCGACTTCCTGTAGGGTTTAGGGCGGGGTCATAATACAATTTTTTACATGTCCTGATATGACCTATTTTTTATGCTTGGTTTCATTTGTGCGTGTGTATGTTTTCGTGTATGTGCGTGTGTGTGCGTGTTTGTGTGCGTGTGTGTGTGCATGTGCCTGGGTGTGTGTGTGTGTGTGTGCGTGTGTGTGCGCATGTGTGTGTGTGTGTGCGCATGTGTGTGTGTGTGCTTATGCGTGTGTGTGCGTGTGTGTAGGTGTGTGTGTGCATGTGTAGGTGTGTGTGTGTGTGTACATGTGTGTGTGTGTGTGTGTAGGTGTGTGTGTACATGTGTGTATGTGTGTGTGTAGGTGTGTGTGTGTACATGTGTGTATGTGTGTGTGTGTGTGTGTGTAGGTGTGTGTGTGTGTGCATGTGTAGGTGTGTGTGTGTGTACATGTGTGTATGTGTGTGTGTGTGTGTAGGTGTGTGTGTGTGTGTGTGTGTGTGTGTGTGTGTGTGTGTGTGTGTACATGTGTGTGTGTGTGTGTGTGTGTGTGTGTAGGTGTGTGTGTGTGTGCATGTGTAGGTGTGTGTGTGTGTGTGTACATGTGTGTGTGTGTGTACATGTGTGTGTGTGTGTGTAGGTGTGTGTGTGGGTGTAGGTGTGTGTGTGTGTGTGTATGCATGTGCCTGGGTGCGTGTGTGTGTGTGCATGTGTGTGCGCATGTGTGTGTGTGTGTGTGTGTGTGTGCGCATGCATGTGTGTAGGTGTGTGTGTGTGTGTGTGTAGGTGTGTGTTTGTGTGTGTGTGTGTGTAGGTGTGTGTGTGTGTGCTTATGCGTGTGTGTGCATGTGTGCATGTGCGTGTGTAAGTGTGTGTGTGTGTGTGTAGGCGTGTGTGTGTGTGCATGTGTAGGTGTGTGTGTGTGTGTGTACATGTGTGTGTGTGTGTGTGTGTGTGTGTGTGTGTGTAGGTGTGTGTGTGTAGGTGTGTGTGTGTGTGCGTGGATGAATAGGTGCACTCTTAGAGGAACTGAGGTGGAAACGAGAGTAGCCAGTTAAAATAGATGTAATAGGAGGGGGGAATATAAGTAGATGTAATATTAAAATAAACATTAAAATAAATAGATGAGAGCAAAGAAAGGAAAAAAATATATAATAAATGTTTAAAAAATTATATATATATATAAATTCCCTCCTCACCCTCCTCTGGTCTCTCTCATCCATCTCTGAGCTCGGGTCCCCTACCAGAGGCCAGGGAGCTTGAGGGTTCAGTATCTTAGCTGTTCCTCTCTTCTGGACTGAGATGTCTGATGTTCCTCCAGTTTGGGGGCCACTGCCCCGAGTGCTCCCATCACCTCGGGCACCACTTTGGCCTTCACCTTCAGGCCTCTCCAGCTCTTCTCTGAGCCCTTGGTATCTCTCTAGTTTCTCGTGTTCCTTTCTCCTGATGTTGCCATCACTTGGTGATGCCACGTCAACCTTTACTGTTTATTCACCTCATGATGTCTGGTTGGTTTGCCATCATTCTGTCAGTCTGTATCTGGAAGTCCCACAGGATCTTCGCTCTGACATTCTCTACCACCTTTGGAGGTGTTTTCCATTTTGACCTTGGGGTTTCCAGTCCATACTCCACACAGATGTTTCTGTTCACTACACCAGCCACTTGGTTATGGCGTTCCATGTACGCTTTCCTTGCAGCATCTTACACCCTGTAGTTCTGTGCTGGACCGTCTCAGGAGCTACACCTTGGGTCTTGTCTGGTGTGGTAGATCTGGGCCTCTATTGCTCTGGTGCTCAGGGCCTGCTCCTGCTCCATGATGAGCCTCTGTGTCATCCTTCAGTCCGGCTCACTCTAGGCCACTGGTGAGATTTCTTGATATCAGCCACTTCAGTTATGTTCCGGTGGTATGTCCCATGTCCTTTTCCTCCCATGATGGTCCTTCCTCCTGCACCCCATCCTCTGTTCCCCATTGCCTGAGACATTCACTGAGCACGTCATCATCTGGGGCCTTATCCTTGATGTACTTGTGGATCTTGGATGTTTCATCCTGGATAGTGGTTCTCACACTCACTGGTCCACGGCCTCCTTCCTTACGGCTAGTGTACAGTCTCAGGGTGCGGGATTTGGGATAGAACCCTCCATGCATCATAAGGAGCTTTCGTGTCTTAACGTCTGTAGTCAGTCCCTCTTCCTTTGGCCACCTTGTTATGCCCGCAGGGTCTGATCACTGGCAGGGTGTAGCTGTTTATCACCCTGGATTTGTTCTTGCCTTTGAGCTGGCAACCAAATCCAAATCCACTTTATTTGTATAGCACATTTTATAAACAGAACTGTTTCCAAAGTGCTGCACACGGCAAAACAAAATATATAATAAAAACTCTATTTGATCTTACTGCTTGTAAAACCAGTAAAATAAAACCGAAGCAAACTCATACAACCATAAAATAAATAAATACATTTAGAATAAATAAGAAGCACAAACTCACGCAGTGTTAAAAACCAGAGAATAAAAGTTAAGACGACACTTAAAACACTCCACTGTGGGGGCTGTGGGGAGGCAGAGCGTTCCTGAGTTTGGGGCCGACCACAGAGAAAGCCCTGTCCCCCCTGGTTCAAAGTCTCGTCTTAGGCACCACAAGCTGGAGGTGGCCCTTGAACCTCAGAGCGGGCGGGGTGCGATAAATTTGGATGAGGTCTGAGATGTGGGGCCAGTCCATTCAAAGCTTTAAAAACAAACAATAAAATCTTAAAATCAACTCTAAAATGAACAGGAAGATAATGCAAAGTTATGTGCTCATTTTCTGGTTCCAGTTAAAAGGCACGCTACAGAATTTTGGACCAACTGGAAGAGGGAAAGTGCATGGTGGCTAATGCCTTAAAAAGTGCATTACAGTAGTCTAAATGAGATTAGATAAAATCGTGTACGACTTGTTCAAAAGATATAAAAGATAAAAAAGGTTTGACTTTAGATAAAAGTCTCAAATGATAATAACCAGATTTGACGACCGCGTTCACGTGTTTGTTAAGTTTAAAATCATTGTCAATAGTGACGCCCAGGTCAGTGACAGACTGTTTTACCTGCTGTGTGAGTGGGCCCAGGTCCATGAGGGGGTCATTGTTCCCAAACACAATAACTCTGTTTTGCTCTCATTTAAACTTAAAAAAAAATGTGGGCTAACCAAACCTTGACGTCACTAAGACATTCCAAGAGAGGTGAGAGGAGCTGTGTTTTTAGAGTGGCAAGTAAATTTGGCAATTGTCTGCATGAAAATGATTATGTATGCCATGTTTTTTAAAGATTTCACACAGAGGGAGAAGATACAGTGCAAAGAGAACGGGCGCGAGGATTGAACCCTGGAGAACTCCGCAGGTTACAGGGACGGTGGATGAGGTGGAGTCCCCCAGTCTGACCGTGCAGCATCTCCCACTGAGGCAGGACCTGAACCACTTGAGGGCGGTCCCCCTGACACCAACACAGTTTTCCAGCCGATTTAAAAGAGTTGTGTGGTCAACTGTGTCAAAGGCAGCTGTCAAGTCTAAAAGCACTAAAATGGCAGAATCGCCAGAATCAGTCACTACAAACAGGTCATTATAAACCTTTAGAAGTGCAGACTCTGTGCTGTGTAATGCTTTATAGCCTGACTGGAGCTGTAGGAGGACACATTTCTCCAGGATATTGGCCATAAAGGGAAGTTTGGAAATAGGCCTACAGTTTGAGACAACAGATGTGTCCAGACCGTTTTTTAAATTTTTTTTATTTTTTTTATTTTTTATTTTTTTTTAACAAGGGTTCAATCACAGCCTTTTTACAAAAAGAGGGCACAACACCAGAACCAAGGCTGCTATTAATAATTTTTGGGACGCTGGATCCAATGGTTGTCCAAGCTTCCTTGAAGAGACATGGTGGGACAGGGTCGGTTGAACAGGACGAAGGCTTTAGGTTACTGACCACATTTGAAAGACAGTCCATCCAATGATACAGGCTCAAAGTTAAAAAGCACATGTGAGCAGATCATGTCAGGTGAAAGATTAGACAAGGGTGGTCACAATATTAGCCCTTATGTTTGCAACCTTTTCCATAAAAAACACAAGAAACTTATTACAAACTTCAGATGACAGCTCTAAAACAGTGGACTGGATAGGGTTTAGCCCCAATGGTTCTAAAAAAGAACGCAGGGATTTTTAACATTTCTAGACACCACGTCAGCCAGATATTTCGTTTTGTCAGTATTGACAAGTTTTTGATATTTGTGCCAACTCTCTTTCAGGATATCATAGGACACATGTAGTCCATCTGATTTCCACTTGAGTTACACACAGGCCAAGCTTCACGCGTGACGTCATTTAACCATGGTCTGGGTTTGGCTCTAGGGCGCACAGCTTTACGCAGAGCCATGCTGTCCATGACATTACACAACACTTGAAACTGCTTCATTAAGTCCTCTGTGTCTAGTGCTACAATGACACTGTAAATAAAAATCACCAACAATTAACATACAATCAAAGTCTGTTAGCACAGAAGCAATCAAATCATAAAACTCCTTAAGAAAATCTTTGTTATACTTGAGGACCGGTAGACCACCGCGCACAATACAGGCTTCATTTGCCGAAGCAAGCAGCGCAGTTCAAATGAAGAAAAACGCACCTCAGAGAACGGCTTAAAGCATAGACAGCTCTTCAACACTGTTGCAACACCTCCACCACGACCAGCGGTTCTTGGAGTTTTAATAAAAGTACAACTGGGGGGTACAAGTTCAGAAAACTCTGGACTCAGTTAATCCGGAGTTAATTCTTGTTTAAATACATCCAAGCACTGCGTAATGAGTCCTGAAGAATATAAGTCTTGTTCACCACAGATCTGGCATTGATGAGCCCACATTTTAAAGATGAGACGTTTTCAAACACGGGAGAAGCCCGGCTCAGCGGCTTCAGGTTGACGAGGTTAGCACCACTGGAGCCACAACGGCGCACCCAGCAAGGGCCCACAGCCAACTCCACAGTATGTTGTCTGCACAACGGGACCAGCGACGCACACAGAGGAGACAGGTTACATCTGAAGGAAAAGCGGAGGAAGCAGGCACGAAGATCATCCAGAAGGTTTGCAAGGGACCTCATCAAATCTGGAGAAGCTACTAGCACAGCTTTTAGCCTGACTAGCCGACCACTGCATGTCCCGCGACCTCAGCGCCTCCTGGAAGGGAGAGCTGAGATCCGGCACAGGTACTTGGGCACATCTGCCAGGTAAGAGGAGTGCTTGTCTTTAGGTTCATCACAGCTAAAAACAGGGCATGTGTCCACTTATTGTTTGATCTTTAATAGCTCTGTTTGATCATACATGTGCGCCAAGTTGTTGGTCCTCATAAAAACAGTTAAAATCAGGAAAATACAAATCAAAGTTGGCAGTGCCAAGTGGCATACCAGACACACCAGCACCATCTTGCCTAATGCATATTTTTCCCGGCTTCTTAGGACTTGCCTTACTGTGTCTTTGCCAATGCCCTTCTTTGCTTTGCTCATGTATTGATCCATGTGCCCACCTATCTTTGCCGCAAGGATGCCTGAGCTGCTTGTGGAGAGAGGTTATTGGCCGATAGTTGGATGGGACTGTTCCCTTGAAGGGATCCTTCATGATAATGGAGAGCAGTGAGTTTCTTTAGCCAGTGGGCGTGGATCATGTCTGGGCCTGGGGCTGTCCAGTTTTTCATGTCTGAGACTCTTTCTTGGATATCTACCACTGTGATGTAATCGGCATTGGGGTTGCCTCGCATTCATTCTTGCCACAATCCTATCTTCAATGAGTCGCTGCCTCGTTCAGCGTTATCATGGTTGTTGGGGCTTCATACCCAAAATCCGGTTGGGGAGTTGATGTTATCTCCCCTCTGACCTGGCGTCCTGGTTCCCCCTTGCCGTAACATTTGTGTTGTACCTCGTCAATTTCAAGTTGTGATTGCAGTTGCCGTTTGTGGATGTTGAGCCACTAGTGAGCCTTGATTGTGGGTTCCGAAGTAACCATTCATTCCACATCCTTTGCATGTAACCCTTGAATTGCTGGAGGAAGAAGTAAGTTGATGTGTGTTGTTTTGAATGTTGAAGTTAGGGATGACAGCAGTTGGTAGTTGAAAGTGTCCACTTTTGATGCCGGACTCCTGGACCAAACAGGAGAAGGGAACCAGTTTATTGTGTTGAAAGATGTGTTGTAAGTGTGTAATGCCTTTTTTCTGCCCATGTTGTAAAGTTAATGGATATTTTATTGCACAGAATGTCAGGGTTGTTCCAGATTGGAGTGTGACCTGATGGAGATATGTTAGTGTTAGTGGTTTTATCAAATTTCCACCAGGCTGTCAGTTGTTTATATGGTTAGCGATATGAAAAGATGTTGTTTTTTTGATTGATTGGCTGAGGAATGGTAGATCTGATATTTGTAATGGGTTGCAAAATAATTGTTCAACGTCTAACCATGTATTGTCAGAGTTTTGAGGGTGGATCCATTTTCAAATATATTGTAGTTGGTTAGCGACTGAGTAATAATAGAAGTTTGGAAGATTTTGTTTTTTTGTAATGAACTTTGTTTGATACGTGGGGTTTTGTTTGTCCTGTAAAATCTAGTGATTGATGAGTCTAAGGCTGTGAACCAGGAGGTGGGAGGGTGGGTTGGAATCATTTTGAAGAAGTAGTTGATTTTGGGGAGACCCATCATTTTGATTGTTTGAATTCTATCGATGAGAGATAGGGGCAGGTTTATCCAACGGAGAAGGTTATCGTTTATAGTGTTGAGAAGAGGAGTGTAGTTGAGGTTTATCAACTCTGACAGCCTGTGGGAAATATCCACCCCCAGGTATGTGATGTGTTTTGTGCAAACAGGAATGAGGGGTTTGTAAGCTGCCACATCCCAAATGTTTTTTTTAAGGGGGAGAATTGCGGACTTGAGCCAATTAATGGAGTACTCTGAGTATTTTTCAACGAGGTTTATTGTTTGTTCTAGGGATGATTGAGTGATTGAGGTTTTAGGTTTGAGGATTTTGAGGTAGAAAAGGAAGGATGTCATCTGCATAAAGATTAATCTTATGGTGATGGTTGGGTGTCTGTGGCTAATGGTTCTATGACGATGGTGAAGAGCAGGAGAGAGAGTAGACAGCCCTGTCTGGTTCCCCTGCGTGAGTGAAGCTCTGGGATGTTACTCCATGAGCGCTTACTGTGGCTGTTGGTGATGTGTACAAGATTATGACCCAGTTAATAAATTACTCTCCAAACCCAAACTTAGTAGCCAAAACCAGTGTCCTCAGACCTGCTGAGGACACTGTCCACACTCACTGTCCACGCTCACTGTCCACACTCACTGTCCACTCTCACTGTCCACACTTAATTCAATTCAATTCAATTTATTTTTGTAGTGCCCAAAATCATGACAACAGTTGGTTGTCAGAAACAGAAAGTGGGCTGTCTTACAGGCTTTGTTTATATGTGCTTGGTCAAATAGGACCCCAAGGTTTCTTACTGTAGAGCTGGGGGCTACAGAGACATTGTCTAGAGAAACTATCTGGTCAGATAAACAGTCTGCAGATGCTTAGGGCCCAGCAGAATGACCTCGGTTTTTTCAGGGTTAAGGAGCAGATAATTAAGTGTCATCCAGGTTTTTATGTCTTTCACGCAGGCACTAAGTCTGTCTGTTTGATGGGTCTGATCAGGTTTCATTGATAAATACAGCTGAGTGTCATCTGCATAGCAGTGGAAGTTAATGCCATGCTTTCTGATGATCATACCTAAGGGCAGCATATAAAGTGTAAACAGAACTGGACCGAGTACTGAACCCTGCGGCACACCGTAGGTTACTTTAGAACATGGGGAAGATCTCTGGTTTACATGAACAAACTGGTACCTATCAGATAGATAGGATTTAAACCAGCTAAGGGCGGTCCCTCTGACACCTACATCACATTCTAACCTCTGCAGTAGAATGTTGTGGTTGATGGTGTCAAATGCTGAGGTCCAACAGAACCAGGACTGAGACCTGTCCATCATCAGCAGCTAACAACAGATCGTTTGACTTTAACTAATGCAGTTTGTGGTGTGCACGGAACCCTGACTGAAAAACTTCAAATAAGTGATTGTCCTGTAGGTCGGGGTCTAGATTGGACTTTTTCAAAAGTGGTTTAATGAGTATTATATTTGAAGGACTGTGGGACATAACCGCTCTCTAGAGAAGTATTTATTATATTTAGAATAGGATCTATAATTAGGGGGAGAATTTCTTCGAGGAGTCAGCTCGAGATTGGGCCTAAAATACACTCACTGTCCACTCACTGTTCACGCTCCCCTGTCATCACTTAACGCTCACTGTCCACACTCCTCTATCCACGCTCACCTGTCATCACTCACCTGTCCACACTCAGTGACCACACCTCCAAGGTCCAAGGAGCTAACTCCTCTCTCTCCACCAAGATCTGATATTTCGATATGATTTTGACTGCACACATGCATTTTCAGGCCTTTTTGCGATTCTTCAGTTTACAATAACAACCTTGGGGTTTTAATCTGTGACAACGTGCAGCCAGACCCAGGTGCTCATCAGGGAACCGTCCCCCTCTTACTTCAGGAAAATCTTTCAGACCAGCTACCCTGCACTTCTCAGCCCAGAGCTGAAGCTTTGCATCTGACCCTGAGGTCACACATGGGACACATGGCTGGAGAAACTCTTGGGTCATAATTGCACAGATTTCACACAAAATGACACACAAACTGGCTTTAATACTTTTTATAGTATATTCTTGTTAGCGGGGTCCTTCACATAGCGTTTAACGTGGACATTAAACACAGATAACAAATCATTCTTTTTGTGTGCGTGAACACAGTTTCTCACGGTCACACATTTATTTTTCTCACACTCCGTTCACGTGACAAAACAAACACACGTCATTGGCTGCAACACAGCATGTGAAATAAACAAAAATAATGAGAGCACATCTCTACAATTCTATTTTAGAGAGATATGAAGGTTTTGAAATTAACAAGGGGGCACCAGGACAAAGAAAAAAAAAAGAAAAAATTAACAGAGAAACTCTTCTTATATCTTCCTTTCTAATCTGAAGGTAAAGATCTAAATTCAGTGACTAAATGTTTTAATTCACAAACACAATTAACCAATTATTACTTTGCACTGTGTAACTTATTTTTGTACCCCAGGGACTGCAGATGGAAATTAGCTGTTTAGCTAGTGAAGGGTTTTATATTTTTATACTTTTATATTTGAAGACTTTTTATATTTTATAATTATAAAATAATGGTTTTATAGTTTTACTTATGTAAGATGAATTGCAGAAGTTTTGTTTGTTGTACAACATGTCAGTTGTTGAGTTTCAGGTAACATCCAAACTAGTTGTGAAGTTTCCATTTTCTGGCAGAGCAGGCCCAATCTCAGGAATGTGTAAGATAAACAAAACGGCCTCTCCCTGCGCACGCACCATATAAGGAGAACTTTACGTTAAACCCCTATCAGAAGACTTCAGGAAGGATGCCATCGCTTCTTCTTGCATATTCATGTATTATTCATGTGCAATGTGTTAAATACGGATGGACTGAGCCAGTGGTTACGTTCTGGGGAGATAGAGGCGAGAATAACCATTGTTAGGGCTCAGAACGTCCCGAGCTCGGTATAGATTATTTGTATTAGGGAAATAAATCTTTTGATTGTAACTCGTCGAATCCTGGCCATCATTATACTGGTATGTGTTATTAGTTATATAGTGTAGTAATTGTTGACTGCTAAACGCTCCACTCTTACAGCAAACGAACACGCTGGATTTGGCTGATAAATAATAAGAAATAGCCAAAGAATTCTTCAAATGGTGACCCCGGACGTTGACTGAAGGGGGAGCGTTGGTCAACGCGGACTGGATTACGGACCGGACCGTCTTAAAAGACATCGCGGTAGACATGCCAGATCTATACTCCACGGCTGATGTTTGGATTTTCCCTGGGGCCCCAAAATTGAAATAAGGTAAGACTATTTTGATTCTCTCCTTTTTAAAGAGATCAAAGTAAGTCTATTGGCATATTTTTCCAAATTTAGTGAAACAATGGGAAGATCCTTGCATTGGTTCATTTAGGTCAATTTTGACTGTGGACTGTAGAAGGGAAGTCGTATAAGTATACATTGTTGTGTTTGATTAATAACGTAGTTGTGAATAAGAATAATTGAAAGAGTCACGCGTCGCGTGTCGCTCTAAAAGGGTCTACGGACCCACGTAGGTGATATCTCCTGCAAACCGGACGCGGTAAGCAAATTAAAACGTTACTGGGGAAACGTGGTCAGACTGGGGAGCTGATAAAACCTTATAGAGGCTAAGCTGATAAGAGCCCAAAAAAATTAGCAGGTTTAGAGGCCTATCGCTATCAGTTACGCAAGATACTCATCTTGAGCGGGGGTAGTGATGAAAATTGGCATAAGAAACTACGTTATAGAGGCTAAGCTGATAAGAGCCCAAAAAAATTAGCAGGTTTAGAGGCCTATCGCTATCAGTTACGCAAGATACTCATCTTGAGCGGGGGTAGTGATTAAAATATTGGCATAAGAAACTACGTATACATGTACAGGTATTTTATGTTTTTTGTGTGTTTAGTTTGTGCCATGTATTTTTGTTTCGTTTGGTAGTGTATGTCTTGTCTATTGTCTGTAACGAAAACTAAAAAAAAAAAAAAAAAGAGAAACTACGTTTATTGTTAGAATAATTAATTAATTGTAGAATAAAATGTCGGGAAAAGTACAGTTATTACCAAAGGACTGGATTGGTAAAGCATGGCCACGTCTGGGACAATCAGCGTGGTACAAGAAAGGTAAGGTAGGTGAGTTGATTGAAGTTTGTGAATGTGGATTGAAAGAAGGAGGAGAGAATGTAAACCGTGCTTTGCCACTCGGTAAAGTTTACGGCACTTGTGGTAGCGCTGGTGGAAGTGACGGTTGGAAACCAACAGGATGTAGAACGTTAATTGTTAAATAAAGGATTGATTACAGAGGAACGAAAGAAAATGGAGAAAAGGAGAGCAGAGCTGAAAAGGAGATTGAAGTCAGGCCTTGGCGGACGTGCTGAGAGTGATGTGGGCGGAGACAACTACTGCGTTCGATCCGCCCAAACAGACAAAAGGAGCCGGTCCTCCTCCTTCCCAGGACGGAGCACCGCCTTCGTATGTCGAGGTAAGTAGCCCAACGGCACCACCTACTGGTGGCGCCGGTGGATTTTATCCATTACTAACTGCAAGGTTTTATAAATGCAGACATACAACCATCAGAGACTATGACACAGGACGAAACAGATAAACTGCAGAAGTTAGTTCTTAAACAACTCTCATTGTCAAAAGAAGAGAAACAAAAACTAGCAAAGAAGCGCGACCTGTTTTAACAAGACACAACAGCAGCCACAGTTTTAGAACATGTAGCACAGCTGTTTAAGCAAGTACAGGACACAAAACAGGAAGTAAGTGAGGGTTTGCAGGCTCAGCAACAGCAGCTTGAGTTATTACAAAAAGATTTGAGACAAGAATATAAGGACAATACGGTCCAAGAATTGACTAAATTAGGTGAATAATTACAAGAGCTGGCGGTGCAAAAGAAAGACCCGGCAGTAGAATCAAAGGTTACAAAATCTAAGGCAGCCACGGTAACTTTGTTCGACACGGATGAGGAAGATGAAGGTGGATGCAATGTTGAGAGTTATGACATACAATCTAAAATAAATGGTCTAAATCGGGAAATTTATAACCTCCAAGCCACTATCACATTTTTGCGAAGAAACATTCCTACAGAGGACAGTGAGAAGGCAAGCTGGCAGACACAAATTGAGGAGGCCGAGAAAACCATGATAGCTTTACGGAAAAAGCTACAACAAAACAAAGATGCATTAGCCAAATTACCTAAATTAAAATCAGCAAGTTTATACCCAGTGACACGATCACACGTACATAATTATCCACTACTAGCAACAGGCCCTGCAGGCGCTGATGGGCAAATCCCTAGGGTTTACAAACCCTTAGGGGGCGCTGATATGGCCTTGATTAAAGAAAAATTACCATCACTGTCTCAAGGAGGCATGTCATGGTACGTAGCTCTACGAGCTCAGACGGGTCACATGACTCTGGCACTGGGAGATGTGAAGCAACTACTTACTGAATGTTCCTCACATCACGTTACGGAGCAGATTTTGAGGGATATAGCTCTGAATGACACACCTATTGAAGATCCCTTTGAGCCTCATGCAGAGGTGCTATTAGACCATCTTAAACTTAGGTTTCCCTTAACCACGCCCACACCACCAACATTGGCTCCGTTTATTCCAGGTACATGTCCAAGTACATACATGGACCAATGCATTAATGCATACATAAATTCTATGCATACACATCCTCTGAGGAACCCACAAACTACATGCTTATTTCTGCAGCAGGTTCTGGCCGCCTTGCCAGCCCAAATTCAAACAGCATTAAAAGCTGTGCCCGGTTTAGTGGCTGACAGCACTCAATTTATGACGCATTTTAGACACCATGCTGATATATACAATCAACAACAAAAAGAGGCTCAAGACAAAACTACACAGTTACAGCAGGAGTTACTTAGACTGCAAATTTCTGAAGCCAGGCAGCAAGCTACTGCTAAAAAGAAAGACCAGGTCAAAACGCAGTTGGTGGCTACAACACCAGCACCTACTGACACCCCCATCATCACACCTGCACCTGTCCAAGTACCCGTGGCGTCTTATACGTGACACCACCACACCCTTATCAGGGAAACGGACAAAATAGACAGGGCAGAGGAAGAGGGAATTTTAGAAGTCAAAGTAGAGGTAGGGGAGCAGGAATGAGCTTTGGTGGACAACAGCAGCGTGGAGACGTTTGTTATAATTGTGGCCGCCCTGGACATTTTAGCCGTGATTGTAGAGCACGCCCCGGGGACTGGACCAGATTCCCCGCAGGACCGCAGGGACCCCAGGATCGCGCTCCTTGGACACAGCAGGGTCCCTCCAATCCGCCACCATGGGTGCAACAAGGCCAGTATTATGGTGGGACGGGAGAAAATGAAGGATACTAGGGGGGCCCAATGAGTCTAGTCGCCACCCCAGAACCATTTGTCACTGTAGAGGTGGGTGGCGAAAAAACAATGATGTTGGTGGATACAGGAGCCACACATTCTACTGTTAAAACTATACATCATTCACAGCTCAGTAACAAGAGCATCCATCTCTCAGGACTCATGGGACAATCAACACCTCTACGAATTACCAAACCATTGACTTTTGATTGCTGGCCAAAACTTTATTATGCCTGTTATATATTCGCCACAAACACCCGTCAGTTTGATGGGCAGAGACATTCTACAGACGACTGGAGCAGATATTCTCTGTACTCCTGGTGGGATTACAGTCACCTGGCCGAATGGACAATCAGCTACCTGCTCTGGACAAGCACGTCATCGTGTTTTCCTCACTCAATCTTCAACACCACACACGGCAAAAATATATTGGGGCCTGTTACAGCCACAAACAACTGAAGAGGAGGGACTGTACTCCTCTATGCTGCTGTGGAAGCCATGGTTCTCCACCTGCTACCCATTTACAACTCCAACTGACCCATATCATGTCACATTGTTTTATGACAGACAGGATGACGAGGTTTATGAAGAAATTTTTAACACCCAGCTTAAAGGTAGAGAATTTCTAATAACTACTAGCTGTCTCTACGTTCACAAAACTGGGGTTGTAGCCTCTGTAAAACTGCCTGACGAGCTACAGCTCTATTACAAACGTGACACACAAACAGACCCACATTGTTCTCTTTTCCTGGGGCCTGGCTTTGAAGCCCGTGAATTAGGTCCCCTCACTTGGAGGCTTAATCGTGTTGTTGATTGGAAACCAACATCTATTCCAAATTTGTTCCATAGTATTTCGGCTGAGGCCTACATGATTCCATTATCAAATGTAATTGACACTCTGTTAATGGATGAGGAGACTTTGGACCGGTCACAGGGCCGCGAGCTTACTGATCATGAATCTGCCGCAGAAATGTTGTCTAAATTTCCAAAAGAACTATGGGCTGTTAGCGGTTCTGATATTGGCCGCTGTCTTTCTGTAGAACCTGTGGTTCTCAATGTCCAACCAGGCAGTAAAGTTTATGTCCCTCAAAGAAAATATAGTAACAGACAGCAGTTTGAGGGAGTAGATCAGGCGCTTAGAGACTTATGGGAAGCAGGGGTTCTTGAAATTTCAAATTCAACCTGGAACACTCCCCTGAACCCAGTCCCAAAACCAGATGGCACTTTTAGGCGGCACATGATCTACGTAAAGTGAATGATGTCACTATAACTCCGCTTTTGCCAGTGCCAGACCCACACAAAGTCCTGTCCATTCTGACTCCTGACATGAAATACTTCTCGGTGATAGATTTAAAACACGCGTTTTATTCTATTCCATTGGCAGAAGAAAGCAGATATCAATTTGCTTTCACCCATTGTGGTGTCAAACTGCAGTACACAGTACTCCCTCAAGGGCACCGGAATAGCCCTGGCATCTTTGATGATTGTTTAAAACGTTGTCTTGCAGACACCATAGTACCTGAAGGGAACGTAGTCATTCAATACGTAGACGACATTTTAATTGCATCCACCTCATCCACCGAGTGTTTGACTGCCACGTCTAATGTTCTTTCCCAACTTTTGCGCCATGGCTTTAAAGTGTCCAAATCTAAATTGCAGTGTTGCAGGCCTCAGGTAACCTTCCTAGGTAAGGTCATCTGCTCTGGTAGTATTTAACCCTCGCCCTCACAAAAACAGGCTATTCTATCAGCACCAAGACCAGAGACAGTACAAGGCCTCCCCTCGTTACATTGGACCTTTCGAAGTGACGCACCGCACCTCCCATGCTTTCAAAGTACACGGAAAACCTTATTGGTACCACCACTCCTTTGCCAAACCATACTATGGAAGTGGGCCCGGAGGTCCCACTGAAGGGGGTGGGGATACCCAAAATACTAAAGACAAAACATACCAAACCTCAAAATAGATCTATATCCGTCCCTCTCACTTTTAGCAGATGGTTTACATTTTCCAGGCTTTCTCCAAGACTTTTTCATCAATGCCCAGTGTGGCTGTGTGTCCTGATAACGCTACTACTCATTGGAATAGTGATATGTTTGACTCTAGCTGGATCTGGTTTAAATGAACGCAAACTAATGCATTGTAATAATGGAAAAAAAAAAAAAAACATTAAACCTTTACGAGCAAAAGTAGCGGACATACAGACCCCTGGTTGGATTGATGACTGGACAATCAAATGTATAAATGATAATAATACTGATGTTGTAAAAAATGTGACTTTGTTTATGATTGCAGAAGGAAATGGTTCCAGGAGAAGGCGCTCACTAATCGAATCGCATTCACATCTACAAAATAAATGGTTAAAGGTAGCTCATTATACAGCAAAAAAAAGTCAATATAACTTCACCTTGTTGGGTTTGCTCCTTTAAGCCACATCATGCAGATGAATCTCCCACCTCGGTGGCAGTGCCGGGCTGGATTAAAAGAAGCACTTTGTATATTGTACTTAGGAAGAATTATGGCCCGTAATCCTAGTTCTCACTTACCTGAGTGTAGCCAATGGATGCATGCAGCTAATTTAACAGTGTGGAGAAACCCAGTAAATTGGACTAGACAAACTAATAGCACAGTGGGGAGAGGGCTCCACTTTTATAGACAACCATTACCTGCCCAAGTCTGTTACACTCGTAGCTGTAGTGATACCAGATCTTTAGGTAAATCATCCTGTAAGTATGAAATAGGTCCTAACTCTTGGCCCCGAGACTCACAAAACTGGTGGCAAGACGTACATAAGATCCTAAACCTGGCAAAGAGCTCTACTGTGATTCTCACGCCCCCAGGAAAGGAGGGCGCACCTACTCCTCGTGGGTACGTTTGGACATGTGGCATTAATTCTTATTTAGTATTACCTACAAATTGGTGCGGCACATGTACATTAGCCAGACTGGCACCTTCTTCCTTAGTTTTTTCAGATGCAAGAGATGGTTAAAAAAAATAGCCACCATAACCCCCACAAGTATGTAAGAGTTAAACGAGTCTTGAAAGTAGGAAATAAAACTTTAGGCCAAGCATACATACCAGCTATTGGAGAAGGTCGTGACCCCTTAATTTCTGACTTCAGAGGTTGGTTGGGTACCTTGATCCCACGAGTAGGTACAGCAACCAACGCCCACAAAATTAATATGTTATATTGGGCAATTGAAGATTTAGCCGAAATTGTAGATGACACGTTGAAACAATTGGAGGATGGCTCTGAATTAAAGGCAGTAGCCTCAGTAGCCATGCAAAACCGTGTGGCTTTAGATAATCTTTATGCTGAGGTATGTGTGCAGCTGTAGGCATAGATCATTGTTGTACTTACATTCCAGATGAAACCGGCAATTGGACACACATTAGAGAAAAGGTGAAAGGCCTTAGGAATTATTTAGGGTCCCAGGCATCTCCAAACAATGGGTTTGGAGATTGGCTATTCTCCGGCTCCTGGAGTCATATCCTTCAAAGATTTGTTGTTATGTTTTTGATTTTCTTCGTTATACTTGGTATTGTTTGTTGTTGTGTTATTCCCATTGTTAGAGGTATGTTGTCTAGGGCTCTAGGCAGCACCACCACAGGAGGCATCTTTTACTCTCGAAACATCCACTCCACGGGAGTAAGGCCCTCCCCTGAAGGGGGTGACAGAGATTATGTGGAATTGTCTGAGAAGACAGGTTTGGCCCCAGACTGGCAGGATCCTGAGGACAACTGTGATGGAGAATGTGGTATTGATTTTATTAATGAATAATTGTTTTGGAAGTGTTTTGTGTTTTATCGTTGCAGATTTCGAGTTGTGGGATTGAAATGTGAAGGTTTAAAGCTACATGATGTTCTGAGAAAAATGTTCTGTGCATCCATGTCATATGTAAGGACTATGTCGACCATATACACTTGAAGGTTTGATTTTGAGGTCTTTGGAGACCTCAGAAGGGGGAATTGAAGGGTTTTATATTTTTATACTTTTATATTTGAAGACTTTTTATATTTTATAATTATAAAATAATGGTTTTATAGTTTTACTTATGTAAGATGAATTGCAGAAGTTTTGTTTGTTGTACAACATGTCAGTTGTTGAGTTTCAGGTAACATCCAAACTAGTTGTGAAGTTTCCATTTTCTGGCAGAGCAGGCCCAATCTCAGGAATGTGTAAGATAAACAAAACGGCCTCTCCCTGCGCACGCACCATATAAGGAGAACTTTACGTTAAACCCCTATCAGAAGACTTCAGGAAGGATGCCATCGCTTCTTCTTGCATATTCATGTATTATTCATGTGCAATGTGTTAAATACGGATGGACTGAGCCAGTGGTTACGTTCTGGGGAGATAGAGGCGAGAATAACCATTGTTAGGGCTCAGAACGTCCCGAGCTCGGTATAGATTATTTGTATTAGGGAAATAAATCTTTTGATTGTAACTCGTCGAATCCTGGCCATCATTATACTGGTATGTGTTATTAGTTATATAGTGTAGTAATTGTTGACTGCTAAACGCTCCACTCTTACAGCAAACGAACACGCTGGATTTGGCTGATAAATAATAAGAAATAGCCAAAGAATTCTTCACTAGAATCTGGTGCAGATCTGTCTCTGTACACTGTCCCTTCAAATAAAGACTAAACTAAACTAAACTAAACTAAATTTTGTGTGGTTAATACTCCAAATGTACAAATATACATTCAAAACAACATGATGAGGCACAAGATTAAAATATTCAGTTAATCCAGTTAAGCTTTAACAGAACAATCATCCCATGAGCCAAAACACAGAGTAAGTCACAGTTGTATAGCTTGGGGTTTCAACTGGTTTAAGGTCACTTTGATAGAACTAATTTTAAGGTTTGCTTTTGGAATTAGTTAACGATTGGGGACAATACGTGTTCCTGTTATGCCAACCCTGAGATAACGGTCACAAAATTGGATTGGTCTTACTTTTGGAAGGCAAGGGGCCCAAGGCTTTGTTACCGTGCTCTGGTGGGTGTGTCCTGTCCTAATTCTTTTGGGGTCCTAAAAGGCCTAGAGGCGTGTTTCTTTAATTTTGATGAAACCCCAAAATTAAGACAACTTATAATATCTAACTTTTGTTTTTAGCGCAGGTATCATCATTTTACAACATAATATGAGCATTGCATAATATTGTAACATGTATTAATCAACAATTTCGCCATTAAAGTCTGAAGTGTCTTGTTGTGGTAATGATGTTTATGGAACTTAAAAACACAACTTAACAGGTAGCGTTATAGACGGATTGAGAGATACATTGGCACATGAAGTGAAGACATTAGCAACAAATCACAATAAAACAAACAAAGACATTTCCTTTCAAATCTGAGTTGTGTGTGTTGGTGGTCCCTTCGTCAGATCAAAGGGACAGGACTGGCACCAGAGGGGGCCGTCTGGCCGAAGTGTGATATGACGTGCTTATCAATAAATGTTGATTTACCACTGGTCTGAGAACTGTGTGGTTGGGACTCAAACATATGTTGGTATTGTTTCAGAAGGAGCTTCTAAGTGTAGCACACAGCAGGATTATCTCCTCTCCTTTTGGGTCTGAGAGTCTGTATGTTTGTCTGCAGAGTCTGTGAGTCAGTTTCTTTGTATATTCACCTCAGCTGCTCCTCTTAACGTGGAGGAGCAGCGGCTCTACTCCGAGCTCCTCCTATGTGACCAAGCTCACCCTATCTCTAAGGAGGAAGCTCATTTCGACTGCTTGTATCCGTGATCATGTCCTTTCGATCATTACCCAGAGCTCAAGACCAAAGGTGAGGGTAGGAACGTAGTAACGTAGTAAATCGAAAGCTTCGTCTTTCGACTCAGCTCTTTCTTCACCCCAACGGTCCGATACAGCGCCCGCATCACTGCAGACGCTGCCCCGATCCGCCTGTCAATCTCACGCTGTTGCGAACGGGACACGTGAGTTATTACTGCAATTTCCAATTATTTCAGAAAAAAAATCCTTCCCTGTTTCACATAAAATGAGGTTGTACATGTACGACAGGTACTAGCTTCCAGTGGGTGCTGGCTTGCTTTAGAGCGTGGACCGGTTGAAAACAAGATGATTGGACAAGAACCAAACCAAAGAGAAGGCAAGACTGAGGTGAGAATTAAATGGCAAAAATGACCACTTTATCAAGCTCCTCAAATAAGTTCTTTTTCAAAACTTCTGTCTGCTTTTTCGGATATCCACTGTACCCATGTGCACTATAAACTGTTTATAGCCTCTATGTGTAGACAGTATTTTGGGAAGCAGTGACCGCTTCCCCACAGTGGTTATTCATGTTGGCACAAATGACCTCAAACTACACCAATCATAGACCCTCAATAATGACTTCATATCCCTCATCAACCACCTCCCCCGCTTTGGAGATATCAAATTCAGCTACTTGAGACATTTATTTCTCAAATCCTACAGCACAACTCATAATATCCCCTATGTGGACAACTTCCTACTATTTTTCAAGACCTGAACTTTTTTAGAAAGGACCACTTATACCCGAACTTCTCTGGATCCCACCTTTTTTCACACAACATCAACCTCACCCTACAATTTGTATGACAACACACCACCCCCTCATCATCCACTGCTGCATCAGTAGACTCAAAACTATCATGTACACAGTCCACCATTCCTGTAATGATCAGCAGAGAGTGGCCTATGCATAAAACCTTCATTTCACCCAGTAACAACAATAATAACAACAATAATCTCAGATAGATTTTTACTGCAACTCCGCCCCCTCTTACATTAAACATGGCTCTATTAAATGTCTGCTATCTGCTGAATAAGTTTATTATTCATGACATGATTTTAGACCACAGACTTGATTTTTTACTTGTAACTGAAACCTGGCTGGGTGCAGATGCACCAGTTATTCTCACCAAGGCCTCCCCACCTGATTTTAACTTTGCATATTCTACTAGGAGTGGTAAAAGAGGAGGAGGCACAGCATCTATTTGTGCAAACACTCTGGCCACCAAACCTATTTTATTCAATCAATGTGCAAGCTGTGAATACCACTCAATGTTTTTTAGCAACCCCACAGTTTTATGCGTGACAGTACAGACCACCAAAAAAGTGCAGTCTTTTTGTCAAAGAATTTTCCGATTTTTTACGAGTTTTATACAACTCTTACAATATGATTATTTTAACCAGTGATTTCAATCTGCACAATGATAATATTTTAGACACGATTTCAAATTAGTTTTTAAATGTTCTTAATTACATGGATTTTACCCAGCACATCACACAGCCAACTCACAGCAGAAGGACACATTCTGGACCTGGTCATCACCCCGTGGCCTGTCCAGGGTGTGTCCTCACATCAGGAGGACACACTCTGGACCTGGTGTCCTCACATCAGGAGGACACACTCTCGACCTGGTATCCTCACATCAGGAGGCCACGCTCTGGACCTCTGGACCATCACCCATGGCCTGTCCAGAGTGTTTCCTCTGTTGTCGACTTGGCTGTCTGTGTGCTTTTTAACATCACTGGTTTTATTCAGCGGGAGATGTCGGTGAGAACTGTGAGGAGGCGCCATCTGACCCCTGAATTGGCTGCACATTTCATTAATGTTTTTAGGCGATCTTCCTCCAATTATTTTGCCTGCCCCCTGTGATCTTATTGTCAACAATTTTAACAGTAAACTTCGGTCTGCCCTCAATCAGGTTGCTCCACTTAAATTATAAAAGATCCATAAGAGCTCAAAACCCCCTGAAGAAATTAACAACTTCAACTACTGAAGAAAGACAAAACTACAACTGACAAGCAAATGCTTAATGAACAAACACTACAATAAAATGAGGAATACAAGGAACGCACATCTCAGTAAGATAATCACAGATCAGAAAAATAATCCCAAAGTTCTTTTCTCTACAACAGATCAGCTTTTTAACCCCAATTTTAATAAACCTGGAATAACGGCTTCTGACTCCATCTGTGAGGAATTTGCAGACACTTCATGGGTGAGATAAACACTATCAAATGTGACGTTTTATCAAGTCGAACCTCTGTTTTTAATACTTCTGAGTGTTTGATAAAGTTTTCTCCTCAGTGACACCCACCACATGTCTTCTAGACCCAATTCCAACCCCATTTTTAAAGTAATTTCATGAATCTTTTAGAGAAGAGCTTTTAAACCTGATGAATTGCTCTCTTCAGACAGGGGTCTTTCCTGCTGCCTTTAAAGGGATGGTGGTGAGGCCCCTGCTGAAGAAGAGCAATGTAGAATTTAATTATTTTAACAATTACAGACTGAAATCTAACTTACAATTTTAAGCAACATTTTTTGAAAAACTTGTTAACTTTTTAAACTCACATGACATTTTTGAGGAATGTCAGTCTGGTTTTAGGGTGAACCACAAACAAAGATCCCCTCCTTGAACCGCCACCTTAACGTGGTGGAGGGGTTTGAGCACCCGTCTGATCCTGGGAGCTATGTTGTCGGGGCTTCATGCCCCTGGTAGGGTCACCCATGGCAAACAGGTCCTGGGTGACGGGTCAGACTAAGAGCGGTTCAGAAGCCCTTTATGAGAAGTTTATTATCAAGGTCAGTTACGTCGCCTGGAATGGCGTCACTGGGGCCCCACCCTGGAGCCAGGCCTGGGATGAGTGCACGACGGCGAGCGCCTGGTGGCCGGGCCTTTCCCCACGGGGCCCAACCGGGCCCAGCCCGAAGGAGCGACGTGGGGCCGTCCTCCCGTGGGCCCACCACCTGCGGGAGGATCCGTAAGGGGCCGGTGCAAAGTGATCCGGGCACAGAAACTGGCTCTAGGGACATGGAACATCACCTCGCTGGGGGGGAAGGAGCCTGAGCTTGTGCGGGAGGTCGAGCGCTACCGACTAGATATAGTCGGCCTCACCTCCACGCACAGCCTGGGCTCTGGAACCCGTCTCCTCGAGAGGGGCTGGACACTCCATTTCTCTGGCGTTGCCCGCGGGGAGAGGCGGCGAGCTGGTGTGGGCTCATAGCTCCACACCTCAGCCGTCACGTGTTGGAGTTTACCCCGGTGAACGAGAGGGTCGCGTCTCTTCGCCTTCGGGTGGGGGACAGGTCTCTCACCGTTGTGTCGGCCTACGGGCCAAACAGCGGTGTAGAGTACCAGGCCTTCTTGGAGTCCCTGGGAGGGGTACTGGACAGTGCACCGCCCGGGGACTCCGTCGTTCTACTGGGGGACTTCAACGCCCACGTGGGCAACGACATTAACACCTGGAGAGGGGTAATCGGGAGGAACGGCCCCCCTGATCTGAACCCGAGTGGTGTTCAGTGATTGGAATTCTGTACTAGTCACAGCTTGTCCATAACGAACACCATGTTCAAGCACAAGGGTGTCCATCAGTGCACGTGGCACCAGGACACCCTAGGCCAGAGGTCGATGATCGACTTTGTTGTCGTGTCATCTGACCTTCGGCCGCGTGTCTTGGACACTCAGGTGAAGAGAGGGGCGGAGCTGTCAACCGATCACCACCTGGTGGTGAGTTGGATCCGCTGGCGGGGGAAGAAGCCGGACAGACTTGGAAGGCCCAAGCACATCGTGAGGGTCTGCTGGGAATGTCTGGCAGAGCCCTCTGTCAGCAGGGTTTTCAACTCACACCTCCGGGAGAACTTCTTCCAGATCCTCCATTGTCGATGCGGCGGCTCGTAGCTGTGGTCGCAAGGTCTCTGGTGCCTGTCGCGGCGGAAATCCCCGAACCCGGTGGTGGACACTGGAAGTAATGGATGCCGTCAGGCTGAAGAAGGAGTCCTATCAGGCCTTGTTGGCTTGTGGGACTCCTGAAGCAGCTGACAGGTACCGGCAAGCCAAGCGTACCGCGGCCCGTGCGGTCGCAGAGGCAAAAACTCAGGATTGGGAGGAGTTCGGGGAGGCCATGGAGGAGGACTATCGGTTGGCCTCAAAGAAATTCTTGCAAACCGTCCGTCGCCTCAGGAGGGGGAAGCAGTGCTTCACCAACACCGTTTACGGTGCGGGGGTAGAGCTTTTGACCTTGACTGGGGATGTTGTCGGACAGTGGAAGGAATACTTTGAGGATCTCCTCAATCCCACTGTCACGTCTTCTGAGGAGGAAGCAGAGACTGAGATCTCGGAGGCGGACTCGTCCATCACCCTGGCTGAAGTCACTGACGTGGTTAGCAATCTCCTTGGTGGCTCCAGGGGTGGATGAGATCCGCCCGGAGTATCTTAAGTCTCTGGATGTTGTGGGACTGTCTTGGCTGACACGTCTCAGCAACATCGCGTGGCGGTCTGGGACGCGTACCTCTGGATTGGCAGACCGGGGTGGTGGTCCCTCTGTATAAGAAGGGGGACCAGAGGGTGTGTTCCAACTACAGGGGGATCACACTCCTCAGCCTCCCCGGTAAGGTCTATTCCAGGGTACTGGAGAGGAGAATCCGACCGATAGTCGAACCTCAGATTCAGGAGGAGCAGTGTGGTTTTTGTCCTGGTCGTGCAACACTGGACCAGCTCTATACTCTCCATCGGGTGCTTGAGGGTTCATGGGAGTTTGCCCAACCAGTCCACATGTGCTTTGTGGATCTGGAGAAGGCATTCGACCGTGTGCCCCGGGGCGCCTTGTGGGGGGTGCTAGGGGAGTATGGGGTCCTTTGCTAAGGGCTGTCTGGTCCCTATACGACCGGAGCAGGAGCTGTGTTCGCATTGGTGGCAGTAAGTCAGACCTGTTCCCAGTGCATGTTGGACTCCGCCAGGGCTGCCCTTTGTCACCGGTTCTGTTCATCATTTTTATGGACAGAATTTCTAGGCGCAGTCAGGGCGTGGAGGGTGTCCGGTTTGGGAACCACAGGATCTCATCTCTGCTGTTTGCTGATGATGACGTCCTGATGGCTTCTTCAAACCAGGACCTGCAGCATGCACTGGGACGGTTTGCAGCCAAGTGTGAAGCGGCTGGGATGAGGATCAGCACCTCCAAATCCGAGGCCATGGTTCTCGACCGGAAAAGGGTGGCTTGCCCTCTCCAGGTGGGTGGAGAGTCCTTGCCTCAAGTGGAGGAGTTCAAGTATCTCGGGGTCTTGTTCACGAGTGAGGGAAGGATGGAGCGTGAGATTGACAGGCGGATCGGGGCAGCGTCTGCAGTGATGCGGGCGCTGTATCGGACCGTTGGGGTGAAGAGAGAGCTGAGTCGAAAGACAAAGCTCTCGATTTACCGGTCAGTCTACGTTCCTACCCTCACCTATGGTCATGAGCTCTGGGTAATGACCGAAAGGACGAGATCGTGGATACAAGTGGTCGAAATGAGCTTCCTCCGCCAGGTGGCTGGGCGCTCCCTTAGAGATAGAGAGGAGCTCAGTCACACGGGAGGAGCTCGGAGTAGAGCCGCTGCTCCTCCACGTCGAGAGGAGCAGCTGAGGTGGCTCGGGCATCTGTTCCGGATGCCTCCTGGACGCCTCCCTCGGGAGGTGTTCTGGGCATGTCCCACCGGGAGGCGGCCCCGGGGAAGACCCAGGACATGCTGGAGGGACTATGTCTCTCGACTGGCCTGGAAACGCCTCGGGATCCCCCCGGAGGAGCTGGAGGAAGTGTCCGGGGTGAGGAAAGCCTGAGAGTCCCTGCTTAGACTGCTGTCCCCGTGACCAGACACCGAATAAGTGGAAGAAGTTGAATACGAATATTGTTGTATGCAGACGGTGTTATTTTGTTTTCCTACAGTATTACAACTAATTAATGCATTTGGTAAATTATCTGGATACTGTATTAATAATTCAAAAACCTCCATTCCTTTTTTGAACAAAGAAGAAAGAATCAATCCAGTTGTGCACACGCCATTTTTCAATGTAAAGGATGGTTTTACTTATTGGGAATTAAGAACACTCCCCAAGTTGATACAGTTAGTAAAGCAAACTATGACCCACTGATAAGTGAATGTGGTATTGCGTGCATTTACCTTAGTTAACACTAGGTGACGCTGTGCCAGAGGGTATATAGGCATGCCTCAAATGAATTCGGTGCTTTGGTGGTCTCCACACCCTCTGTCCTTCGTGTCCAGGTCATCACCATCACCACCGTGGACTCTTCCTGCTTTCTCGTCACCACCATCACTCAAGACCTCAAGTGGGAGCCGACCATCAGCTCCATCATCAAGAAGGCCCAGCAGAGGATGTACTTCCTGCGGCAGCTGAGGAAAGCCAAGCTGCCGGCGCAGATGATGGTGCAGTTCTACACGGCCATCATCGAGTCCATCCTCACCTCCTCCATCACTGTGTGGTACGCTGGAGCCACAGCCAGGGACAAACAGAGACAACAGCACATTGTGCCTCTGCTGAGAAGGTGATCGGCTGCAGCCTTCCATCTGTACAGGACCTGTACGTCTCCAGGACTCGGGGACGAGCAGGTCGGATCACAGCTGACCCTTCTCACCCTGGACACGGACTATTTGAGCCACTCTCCTCGGGCAGGAGGCTACGGTCCATCCGGACTAGAACCTCCCGCCACAAGAACAATTTCTTTCCCTCTGCCGTTGGTCTCATGAACACTTTATAACACCTGCCACTTTAACAATATATTATATAAGAGCTCTTTGCTATTTACTGTCTGTCCAACTGTACATTTCTGTATATAGTCTTAGTCTATTCTATTCTATTTTATTCTTAATCTTATACATGCCTGTTTTATATATTTTATTCATTGTTTTATGTTGCACCTTACGCCAAAGTAAGTTCCTATGTTTGTGAATTTTGATCACTGACAATGGCAATAAACCAATTCTGATTCTGATTGTATCTGCCATATGATAGGGGTGGGCTTATTATTTTCAGAGATGTTACTGGGCTGCTCGGTTGTGCTATTTTATTTACTTCATCTCACTGTCCACTCCAGCATTGGTCTCTTTAGAACAATCACCATCTAAGCTTCCATTGAGCCTTTCTTTATATTGTGCAGATGGGCTATAGAAAAAAAAAGGAAATCCTGTTGCACACATCAAAAAATTTTGCCTCTCTACATTCTGGCTATTTCCAATTTCCAAAATTCAAAAATATGGCGCGTCAGTGCCCGCAAGTGTACAAAAAATGCATTACAAGACAGGAAAGTGCCCAAAATTTTTTTTTATTGTAGAATCATGAAATTTGGCAGAGAGGTAGATGGTAACAAGAGAAGTAATAAATATTATTACGGCAACGCCGTCTGCCCAAACAATTGTCGGCCATATTGGATCAAAATTTGCTAAACATGACTCAGCAGTTTTTTTAAACCTCGTACTTTTATGCCCGAACGAGCCTAGATTTGGTGAAAATGAACTTGAGGAGTGTGGCATCAAAAGTTATCACAATTTTTACAGGCCAGAATTTCGGAATTTTTTTACATTTTAATTTTGCTCCCATTTGCACATACAAAGTCCGAATTGCATCAAATTTGAATCTGTTGTTAAACTCCCTGCCTGAAACCTATATGATGTGCAAAAATTAAATCTGGCGCGTTAGCGCCCTCTACAGATCAAAGCAAACTTTTATATGGGGAGCAAAAAATTTATTTATTTTTAATTTTTTTGAAATTTTGCACAAAATTCTATTTTGGCCTCCCAATCAAAAAAGCCAATCAGACCAATGTCATATTTCTTACGGCAAAGCCGCACTAATGACAGAAACGTCCCATGTTATTCCTATGGGAAAATCGCCAAATTTCTTTACTGCGTACTTTTACGAACTCCCCCTTGAGCATTAGCCCGACCAAGGTGAAATTTGGTGAAAATCAACCTGAGGAATGGGCCATCAAAAGTTATCCAAGATTTTAGCACAAGTACTATGGTCTTTGTGCGGCGCAACCGCAAACTTTGACCAAATTTTAGACATTTTCAGTGAAATATGAGAAGTAGGAGGTGCGGTAGAGCCACGGATTCGGCAGCAGGTAGTTTATGAGGATAATTAGGATAATCCTCTTACGTTGCGGGTGGTGGCGTGAGGCGGGCCGATCATTGCCGCTTGCAGCTATATTTCTTTTATTATTATTAATCAAATCAAATAAAAATCATCCCCTTAGGATGATAAAGTTCTATCTGCGCTCTGGGCAGTTCTGAGATATTTAGGTTTAAAAATCGGACTATTCATAGAGAAGAATGGAACGGGGAAACTGATTTATCAAAAATTCCTCAAAAATGCACCAAACCCTACAAAATCCTGATGAAATACAGAAGGCATTCAATAATATATGAATAACTCAATTTAAACAAAAACTTCAGATCATTCTAAGGGGCCAGAAGTGTATTTCTGAAAGATCCAAGCATTTTTGATACCTTGGTATGATATGATTTTGTGGTTATAAAGTAAAAATCATCAGAACTTTTATTTGCAAGACAGACTCAATGAAATCCTAAACAATTTATTGTAGAAATATTAGTTTCATCATGGCTTGTATTGTGGTTCATAACATCACAAGTCAAGTACAATAGTCACAACTGGAAATCCACTGGTGTGTTTAACCATTTTTAAATAAAATATGGTCAAACAACGGGTTTTTAGGTAAAATGTGAGTCACATATACAGCGTAATAAAAAAACCACACACAATCAACTTAATTAATATTTCAGCTGAATAATGATCTAACCATCAAAACCATAAATCAACAAGTAGCACATTTCTGAAACAATCTTTGGTTCTGACATGCGCGCACATCATATACATTTACTCAAGTCATTAAAAAGTACCTCAATTTAAAAATAACCTAAGCAGTAAAAAGGACGATTATAAAATAGAAATGAAGGCACCAAGTGAAAGAATTGTTTAAAAATTAAACAAAAATCTGTTATTTAAATGTTTCAAGTGAAAGTATTTTTCTTTTGCCTATAATGTAAAAGAGAACAGTTTTTAATCATATTCCCTACGTCATAATGTTGTTGTCCTCTGCCACAATACAAAGTACAAACGTAAAGAACAGAGGTAAATGTGAAGGAAAATAATTATTCAGTAGTTCATCAGTACTTCTGTTTCTGAACCGAATGCACCAGAGCTCGCAGACATTTTTGCACCAAGGTTAATTTTGTCATAGTTTGGTGTCACTGTCTTTTTTTGCCAATAGAAACTAAACAAAATGTCCACAAACATTCAGAACAAGAAATGGCACCGAAAACCTCAGCGCTCTATCAATCACAACCAATCACAAATCTGGAAAATCTGGAAGTGTTTTCTGAGGTTCAAAGCCTCAAAACTTACTAAACAGGATTCATAAAACAAGCGTGAATGGAACTACAGTAAAATAAATAAAGCTTTGTTTTTGCTCAGGGAACAATGTTAGAACATGGTTAAAAGCTCAAGAAAGTCAATTTTGTATAATATGTGTCCTTTACCTCAAATAAAACAATATTCTTCCAATAAAATCTTTAAAATGGTCATTTAACTTTGCGTTGATAAAGGTTTCCAGTGTGGCGACAGCAGACATGCACAGAAAGCTTCTAGTCTGAACAATAAAGTTTGAATTGGCGCTCCAACACCTGACTCAGCCCACAAAGGTGAGTCCGGCCATGATACTGAAGCCCAGCAGGAGGAAGAACACTTTGGGCAGCTGCTGGCCCGGGGAGTTCAGCTCGTGAGGCAGGATCTCCAGAAAGGTGATGTAGACGAAGGTGCCGGCGGCCAGGCCCTCCAGCACGGCCTGCACCAAGGCTCCGGAGCTCAGGCGTGCCTCCATCACCCAGATGCCCACACTGATCCCCAGGGGAGACATGAGCGCGAACACCCCTAGATACAGTGCCACCCAGCTCGCACGCAGCCCGCTCTGCACCAGCTTCACAGACAGGCTGAACACGATGATGGACTTGTGCACCAGGATGGCTATGCAGATCTGCAGAACCTGGAGAAGGAAACAGGCCAGAGGTCAATGGAGTGTAAGCTAAGAGTACAGCAGATTCCGTCTGCACCAAGAACAGGAAGTCATTGTGTAATATGTCATTTTGTGTCCTTTGGTATTTTCAATGTTATGACATTTCATCTGTGTCAAATGTTGCGCAAACCTTCCTCAGTGTAATTACGTTTGAAGATGTTCATTTTGTCCCTCACTTTTTGAAAATACACTTCAAGAGTTGAGTTACAAAAAAACTCAGACTCGAGATCCTAGAAGCCATTTTGGGTGCTCTATTTTGAAAGGCTATAAAATCACTATACATTCATATTTCTTCCTACTTAAAAAAAAAATCACTACTTGACACATAAATACCAAATACTTGTCCTATTTATAACATTTTAACCCTTTATTGGCCGATATAAATACAAAAACCTCAGCCATTGGAAAATGACAAAATCTTAAATATTTTCCACAAATTATAACATGTTTCGATGTTCACAAGCCCCCGCGGTGGGCGAGCTCACCTGTGTTGACAGTTTAGGTGTGGAGGCACACAGCCTTCTTTATGAATGGGCTTTTTACATGTGAATGCATGAGCAACATGAACATGATCCTGCATGGCTGTCTTTGCTTCATGAGTGGGTGAGCTTTATATGTGTGTTTATGTGTGTGTGTGTGCGTGTGCTTGTGTGTGCGTGTGCGTGTGTGTGTGTGCGTGTGTGGGAACTAGTGGAACTAGTTTTATTAAATGGGTGACTGGTTGAGTGACAGACCTAATCTAAATGTTATCTATTGTGTTTTAGTGGCATGTGTGCCACTTTTGACATTAACCTGTCCAGGGACTACAGGTGGAAATTAGCAACTATGCTATAACCTGGCATAAAGGATAAAGGACATCTACTGTCTGAACTGTGCTCCATTTTTGTAAACTTCCCTTGCCGTCCGTCCCAAAGGTTCTCAGCTGGATTTAGATCAGGAGAACACTCAGGACAGTCCTAAAGAGGGATGTTATTCTCCTGAAGAAGTCCTTTGTCCTGGGGCTTTGTGAACAGAAGAACTGAAGAATTCCTATATTCCTGCTCTCAGACAAGGCGGACATGTTTCTGCTCCTCTGTGCTATCTATTTGTTTTGCGTCTTGTCTCGTCTTCTTGTCTCGTCATACTTTTATTCTCTTTTTTGATTCATTGCTTGTTGGACTCCTAAAAATTGGAAATGGATCTGATTTCCTGGTCTCTGAGCGCGATTGACACATTTTTTCCCATAAGAAGGGTGCACCGGGAAAACCCATTTGCCTTGACGGAAGTTTTGCAGCAGCTACACGCGGGACGCCTGGAACAACTGGCAAGTTCTGTGTCTGGAAGTTCTGTCCATGGAAGACGTTGAGGACTTAATTATTTTTGGAATCATGATAGTGGGGTTCGTGCTTATTGGACTGGGTACTGCCTTAAACTATCGCAACATTTCTAAGACACCTGCCTTCAAAGCAACCCAGCAGCTGTCTGTGAAATTAAAGAGCACCTCTGTGACGTGAGCAGCTGAAGGGAATAGAGCAGAGGAAACACCGGAGAGCTGGTCCAACATCTCAGCACGGACGGTGGACATGCAAGAACATGTGGACAACATCGACTCCCAGGCCAGTGAAGGGGTTACATCAAAGAGACGCACAGATTGAGGAGCTGATTCAACATCTCAGCCCGGTCTGAAGACGTGCAGAACCGAGTGGACAACACCGAGAGGTGGACCAACGAGCTGCTACGGGGTCTTATGGGTCTGACCACAAGAATGGAGGAATTATCAAGGCTACTACATGAAATGGCTCGTAAGTGACGTTGAGAATCAGAACTGATTGATTACGATCCGGACAAATTGCAAATCAAAAATGGATTATTATAAATGTTCTCCCTCCCGACTAGAAGTCTTGCCAGCACCTGTGCCCTTATCTCATTCTCACTCCAGGACAAGGCCACCGAACTCAAACATCAGTAACAGTTTCGTCAAAACATCTTAGACACCTTCCTAGTCCAACCCCCCGTCTGCCATTTAACATCAGTCTGAACTTTCTTCCTCCTTTTCGTTTCTAAAACAGCTACTTGCATCTTTTGTATGGATTACTTACAGAATACTATGTATGTCTACCTTTATTGTTTGTGTGTTTGTTGTGACGCAACTGTAGTTACAACTGTATGTTGTGTCGGTTTATTGTCTATAAATGTGATTGTATATGTTATGTTGTAACAGCAACTGTAGTTTCAATGGTTTGTTAAGTGCTTTGAGCGCCTGTTAGGGGGAAAAGCGCTCTATAAATAAAAATCATCATCATCATCATCAACTGTAGTGTTGTCCTGTTGAAAAACCCAGTGGTTCCACAGACGAGGCCCTCAGTCATGAGGGATGTTCTCTGCAACATCTGCACAGAGCCAGGGGCCCCTGCTCCACCTGGAGCTCCATTGTTCCACTGAAGGAAAAAGCACCCCAGGTCATTATGGCGCCCCCTCCCTGTGGTGTGTAGAAAACATCTGAGGTGGATCTGCTTGTCGTGACAGTAACGCTGGAGACCATCAGGACCATCAAGGTTACATTTTTTTCTCATCAGAATAAAATTTTCTTCCACCTTTCAATGTTCCATGTTTGGCGTCTCTTGTAGACAAGCAGCTTCTGTGGCGTTCAAGAAGACGAGGACTTTGAAGACGTTTAAGAAATTCCAAATGCGTGTCTTACTGCTTCCCACCTCAGCAGTGATGGAGAGAGGCCCTGCTTATGCAGCTCAACAACCCAAAACTCAAAAAGAGAACATGTTTTTTTGCCTTTGCCATCAGAACGTCATGACAGTGTGAATACCTGACAGAAAACCACACTGAATCCACATTTTTCCACAGATTTGGGCTTTTAAAGGCATGTGGTCCTAAACTTTTGATCAGCAGCAGAACAGACTATTTCAGTTTAACTGTTGTTTACAATAAACTGTTTACTAAATTTTTTTTTTTTTTTTGGTCTCACTCCGATTTCTTGTTGCTTATTGAAGCTCTACTTGGAACCTTGTTAAGATCCAACCATGAAAATGTGACATTGACATTCAGTCAGCTGGTCTTAAACTTTTGATCAGGACTGTACATGTCAAACATTCATAATATAGTTAGGTTTTACCTTTTATGGGCCAGTAAGTGACCGTGGCTAGTTGCATCATACAAAGTGCAGGGACGACACATGCTCATTTGGTCTGATGGTGAGACCTACTGAGACAAACGTCATTGGTGGAGCAGCCCACAGGTTGTCGATGCAGATACTGTTGTGTCTATGGCCTTTAACCCTCCCTGCCCCTGGTGTCGGCGCACACAGGTGAATGAATAAGTGACTGAATGGGTGAGTGGTTATTTGATCTAAAGCTCTGAATGCTTTAAACATGAAACAGCACAGTTTTACTGTGACCATTTACCATTTGAAGGCCTTTTGATGTGACGCTTCCACAGAATGTGAGTACATAAAAAAAATATATATATATATATATATATATGAGTATATGGAGCATTGTTTTTGTTTTTTTAAGCAAAGCAAAGATTGTGAATATACAGGATGTAAAATCTACAGAAGAGACAAAGAGTGGACTTATGCTCTATATATTATGCTATATATATTTTATATATATTTTACTGTGGATCATTCACCTGCCCCAGGGGCTCATGAGCAGAGAAACATTTTTAAATTTGGAACAGCTTTTGTGCAATATTTAAGATTTTCTATTTTCCAATAGCTATGTTGAGGAGTTTTGTATTTATATCGGCTAATAAAGGGTTAAAAATATTATAAATAAAGTATAAAAAGTAAATATTATAATTATTAATTATATAATTATAGTGATAGTTTTAAAGTAGTAGAACTGAGGGTTAATTGAATAATTTTGGAGCAGACTTAATAGACAGAAAATAATTCAAAAAACTGTAGTTACATTTGTAACTTTCATTTGGTTTGATTTGTCTAATAGATACATGTAGTAAGTGTGGGGTTAGGCTTAGGGTCTGTGGGCCTTCATTGTGATGAACATATACAGTATTTTTCCCATTGGATCATGTCAGCCACATGACCTGTACGCCACCCGCAGCCACTGTAGGAGCTGGTCGCTAATGTGAATATAAACATATAATATAAACTCCAAAATAAAATCTGCATAAACTGCTCAAATATCAGAACAGTCCTAATCTTTACTGTCAGCAGTTGTTCTGACAATTATACAACAAGAAATGGCATCGTAAAAAAGTAGAGCTGCATTTTAAAATGCTAATGTAGCGTTTTTATAGCAAGTTATGTAAAAATGCTAATAAATAATTACCACTGGTGATTAGCATACAGGTCAAATAATGGACTCGAAGAAATCTTTTAACAATGGGAATGTGGCTTGTGTGCATCTACTTGCACTGCCAAATTTGCACTACAAAATGTAAATTTTGTGTATATAGTCCGAGTCTAATTTATTTTATTTTATTAGCTACTTCTTAATTTTATGCATGCATCTTTTATATATTTTGCTACAAATTTTATTCATTGTTATATGTTGTACCTTACTGCCAAAGTAAGTTCCTAGTTTGTGAATTTGAGCTTCTAGCGCTTACTTTGAAACGTCTTGGCCAGTTAAAAATCCATGTAAAGTTGTGAAAAAGACGTTCAAAAGCTTTTCTCTTACGCCTCTCTCTCGCAGCTGTGTTTGCATGTGCTTACCTTGGACTCTGTGTTCTGCAGCCCAATGGCCAGTCCCTCAAACACCGAATGCAGCGAGAGCGAGAGAAAGAGCATGAAGGAGCGGAACGGTGAGTGTGCCTGCAGGTCCACATGTACGTGATGTCCCCGGCTCTCCTGCTGTGGACTCGCAGCTTCTCCGTGTCCGTGTCCATGCCCCTGCAGAAGAGGCTCCCGCTCACCAGAGGCCGCGCTCGTCTCCTGGCAGTGCAGCACCAGCCTCTCCAAGATGAGCACAGTGAAGAACCCCACAGCCATGATGAACTCTGGAACAGGGAAACTAGTCTGCAAAATTAAAACAACCATACAACCATCAGATATCAGCTAACAGATGCAGCTCCTAATCACAACGAACCGCTGTGTCTATCAAAACTAATATCAGACCGCATGGTAACATTAATGACAAACCTTGAATCACTCATTTCTATCTTATTCCAAACAATTAAGATATCTAAGTATCTTAGGTATCTAAGTTTTGTCTTCATGTTGTGTGCACCAAAATTAAGAAAAAAAATCATGGTCTATGTAGTTCATGGTCTATGTTAGGGGTCAACAACTTTTACTGTCCAAAGAGCCATTTTTGGCCCCTCTCCCCTAAATAAAATTAATCTGGAGTGGCAAAACCTATGACCCTTAAAATGAAACTAACAGTGTGTAAAGTTTTATTATATTTTTACTATTTTTACTATACTGTAAAAGAACTATAGTTTGTTGCATTTATGAAATAACAGAATGACAAAAATGAAAGGAAGCTGGAGTGGAAGCTCCAGCAGAACAACATCAGGGAAGTCTGGAGTGGCATGAGGACCATCACTGGATACAAGCCAACCAGTGGTGGAGGCATCGAGGGCAGTGTGGACAAGGCCAATGTGTTTAACAGGTTCTTCAACCGTTATGACACTGCTCCTCCCAGAAGTCTCTACAGCAGAGCGGCAGCCAGCAGCTACTCCTCTCTCCCTCCCTCCCCCCACCCCTCTGCAAGACGGCCCCGCTCACACCTCGGCCCCAAACCCCCAGTCTGACTGCACTCTCCTGGAGATCATCGGCACCCCTCCCCCTCCTGACACCTCCACACTGACTTTCACTGCTGACCAGGTGAGGGGACAGTTGCAGAGACCCCGAGTTGGAAAAGCTGCAGGCCCTGATGGCGTGAGCCCCAGAGTCCTGAAAGCTTGTGCCCCCCATCTCAGTGGAGTTCTACAACAGATCTTCAACCTGAGCCTGAGTCTTCAGAGAGTCCCCCTGGTGTGGAAGACATCGTGCCTCGTTCCTGTCCCGAAGACGCCGCGTCCCAGCGACTCCAAGGACTACAGGCCCGTGGCACTGACCTCCCACGTCATGAAGACTCTGGAATGACTCGTCCTGGAGCAGCTGCAACCCATGGTGCAGCATCTACAGGACCCTCTCCAGTTTGCCTACCAGCACCACCTCGGAGTGGACGACGCCATCATCTACTTGCTCCACAGAGTCTACGCCCACCTGGACAAGCCGGCTACCACTGTGAGAATCATGTTCTTTGACTTCTCCAGTGTGTTCAACACCATCAGGCCGGCTCTGCTGGCTGAGAAGCTGGCAGCAATGCAAGTAGATGCTCCTCTTGTGTCCTGGATTGTGGATTACCTCACTGGCAGACCACAGTATGTGCATCAGCAACACCGGGGCGACGCAAGGGACCGTCCTCTCTCCTTTCCTCTTCACCCTCTACACCACAGACTTCAACCACTGCACAGAGTCCTGCCACCTTCAGAAGTTCTCTGACGACTCTGCAGTGGTTGGATGCATCAGTGGTGGTGACGAGAGAGAGTACAGGACTGTGGTGGACAACTTTGTCACCTGGTCTATGGTGGCAAGTGCCATCACGTATGCTGTGGCCTGCTGGGGCAGCAGTCTGCGCGTGAGGGACACTAATAGACTCAACAAGATCATCAAGAAGGCTGGACATGTTGTGGGGGAGGAGCTGGACTCTCTGACTGTTGTGTTGGAGAGGAGGATGTTGTCCTATTCTGGACTTTCCCTCCCACCCGCTCCACAAAGTGCTGGTCAAGAGCTCATTTAGCAACAGACTGCCACGATGCTCCACCGAGAGACACAGGAAATCATTCCTGCCTGTCGCCATCAAACTACTGAACTCTGTGCTGTAAATCCGCTTGTGAAGTCATTGTGCAATATTAAGTCCCCTGTGCAATATTAAGTCCACTTATAAACTGTACATGATCATGTGAATATGTAAATAGACAAGGATAGTATAGTTAAGCTTATTGTAAATTGTTCATATCGGGGGTTTAGTTGATTATTGTTCATATCGGGGGTTTAGTTGATTAATAAAGATACTTTATAAGTTAAGTTAAATGGGGTTGATCATTATAGAGCTATTGTATTTTATTCTTATTTTATATACATCTTATTTTGTTTATAATACGGGGTGCGCGGTGGCAGAGCGGCTAGAGCTTCTGCCTCTCAATAAGGAGATCGTGGGTTCGAATCCCAGACCACCCCAACATTGTGGTTTCGAATTCCGAACCACCCTAACATCACACGATCTCTCTGGGTGGAGTCTGCATGTCCTCCCCGTGTTACCGTGGGTTCTCTCCGGGTTCTCCGGCTCCTCCCACCGTCCAAAGACATGACTGTGTAGGTTAATTGACAACTCTAAATTGTCCCTAGTGAATGAACGTGAGAGTGAATGGTTGTCTGTCCTTGTCTGTCTCTGTGTCAGCCCTGCGACGAGTTGGCCACTGTCCAGGGTGTACCCCGCCTAAGGCCCAAAGTCACTGGGATAGGCTCCAGTCACCCGCGACCCCTAACGGGAATAAGCGGTAGAAAATGAATGAATGAATGAATGTTTATAATACTTTACTGTCACTACTGGTCGGTTGCACATGTAACAAAAAGAATTTCCCCTTGGGGATAAATAAAAGTAATTCTGATTCTGAAACTGTTGACATTTTCTTGCTGTTTTTACCTGTTATAACAAAGGATTGGACTTATTGGGCTGAGACTGAACTAAAAGCGGACTCTTTTCAGCGCGCCTCGCCGCATCCACAGCGCCAGCACAGAGCGGCTTCATTTCTCTCTCTCCAGAATTGAGCCTTTTGGTGTCGGTGGTTCTGACACGAGTCGGTGTGCGCTGCAGTCAGTGAAGTCACAAAACGCAGTAAAGTGGGACAATCAAACATCTACATTCACGTATCTAAGTGAAGTTGGCCCCATCAAACGCACGAGGAGCGCGCCAGAGGAGGAGGACGAGCGGGCATGTGCACGTGTCTGTGCGCACTACAGATACACACAGAAACGCAAAGCGCTGAAATACAGACACTTCACCTGAGTTTTAAGGAGGAAATACATATAAATTCTTTGTCAGATTAATCATTAATAATGTAGCATATTTTTGAATGACTGGGTCCCTGCTATCTCATGGTAAAATATAAAATTGAATAATGAAATCATCTTTAGGCTTCCCAAATAATGCTATAATAATTAAGCATGCTGAGTAGATAATGTCAATGTCAATGTCAACTTTATTTCTATAGCACATTTACAACAACACCAGCTGCCCAAAGTGCTTCACATGCACATCATGGTAAAAACATACAGTAAAAGAACAAAATAATTACAAACACAACAGATAACAGTTAACTTGTGTTAAAAGCCAAAGCCAAGAAATGTGTCTTAAGAGCAGATTTAAAAGACTCTAGTGATGGAGCAGCTCTGATCTGTAGAGGAAGACTGTTCCACAGTTTTGGGGCGGCCACAGCAAAGGCCCTATCTCCTCGAGTTTTTAATCGGGATCTGGGCACATTTAACAACAACTGATTTTCTGACCTCACTGATCTGGCCGGGACATGAGCTGTTAAAAGTTCAGACAGGTATTCAGGGGCCGATCCATTTAGGCATTTAAAAACGAACATCAAAATCTTAAAGTCAATCCTGAATTTGACAGGAAGCCAGTGAAGGGAGGCAAGCACTGGGGTCATGTGCTCACACTTTCTCGTCTCCGTCAACAAGCGGCAGCAGCATTTTGGACCTGCTGGAGGCGCTGTAGGGAGGATTGGTCCAGCCCACAGTACAGAGAGTTACAGTAATCAAGGCGAGACGAAATAAACAAGTGAATAACTCGTTCAAAGTCACTGGCTGGAAGGTAAGCCTTAACTTTACTTTAGTTGAGCATATGTCAGCATGTGGACCCACCTTTAAAACTTTATCTTTTTTTTCAAACCCTTGTTGCAGATGGAATTTCAGGGAGCTATTTATTTAGGTTTTTATTCAACTTTATACGCAATGCTTCTGAGTCTAGGAACTCAATATACTTCTGGAGCTATTTATGTATGTGCTATTTGTTTGGCTAAATAAACATTATTTTGGTATTTAGAAGTTAAGTGTTCGTATTATTCATACACCTTTGCTTCAAACGAATATCGGTTCCAAATATCGGTTATCGGCCCCCCCAACTACTAATAATCGGTATTGGTCCTGAAAAACCCATATGGGTCGCACACTATCCAAAATATCATCACAGTCTGAGTTCCTCTGCATGCTGTCTCGATGTGTTACCCACCAGATTTATGAAGTCTGCTCTGAGCAGTTTGTTAGCACCACACATAGTTAGCATGTCGCTTCAAACTGGAACATTCCCAAGGGCCTTGAAAATGGCGGTCATTAAGCCTCTCCTAAAGAAGAGCAGTCTTGATGCCTCAGTACTGAAAAATTACCGGCCCATCTCAAATCTGCCATTTTTAGGCAAAGTCCTCGAAAAGGTTGTTTACCAACAGCTCACTGACTTCCTCTTAATAAACAACTCATTTGATGTTTTCCAGTCAGGTTTTAGACCTCATCACAGCACTGAGACTGCTCTTATCAAGGTGACAAATGACATCCGCCTGAACACTGATGCAGGCAAAGCCTCATTCTGTTAGATCTGAGCGCTGCTTTTGACACTGGGATTGGGATTCTCCTACAGAGACTAGAGGACTGGGTGGGCATAACTGGCACCGTGGTAAATTGACTACTACCTTGAGGATGGGATGTACCAGTTGATATTCTTCCTGGGGTCTCATCAAATTCATTGCCTAATTTTTTTGTGTACAATACAAGCAATACAACACACACCCGCGCGCAGTTAGTTTGCAATTTCTCCCTGTTTAGTTAAACAAACCCCATTTGATTCCAAAAATGTAATTGCTGTTTCTTTTATTTCTTCCCAGTATTTCATTTAATGTTCCCCATAGTTTTGCATTATCAGATTTTGCATCTTTAATCCTACTTTGATAATATAAACAGTTTGGCCACATAATTTCTTAATGTAAGATAATTTGCCCATATTTGTACATTATTAGTATTAGTTGTCTCTTTGTCTCTCTGTTTCATATATTCCTTGAGTTCTTGATCAAGCCATGGAACAGACACATGTCTTACAGCCTGCTTCCTCATAGGAGCATGTTTATCCATGACCTGTGTCATCAAAGTATCACAAACCACCACAGCTCTACAAGGAGGTGTTACCTCTGATTAATTTAGGCTCCTCTGCAACAAAATTAGTCTCTTTAAAAGTTCTTTTACAAATACATTTTTGCCCCAATTTAAGTACTTTCGTTTTTCACTGCAATTAAATAGTGCCCACTACAACCAACTGGAACAGAAATAGTATCTATCTGTCAGAAACAGAAATCAATCAATCAATCTATCAATCTATCATTTTACTTTTAATGATAATGATTGAGCTTCCATAACATACAGGCGCAGACAACACATACATTCAACCACACACACATTCACAAATATCTTCAACATGTAGGTAATGAAATAACATACAACATCAACTGAGCAACGCCTGCTCTGAATTTTTCCTTTTTCAATAAACGTGAGTTTTTCCAATGAGGTTTGATTGCGTCCATCAACAAATAACAAGTCTTTAGGTAATAATCCATACTATTTTAAAGCAAACGAGTGCCTTCCTCTAGGCCTGTCACATTTATTTCAACATGTATCCATCCAGCTTTTGATTAGTATCTCATCACGCTTATCCAGTGTTATTTTACCCTGAGTGGATAACAGTTTTGACATACTTGTCAGCCACATTGTGATCAGTGAACTTTAATGTCTCACCTTTAAATGTTATTATCAGTGTGGCTGGATCAATGATTCCATGCCTCACCCCAGCATCCCTCAATTTCCAATCCCATCCAATCCAATCCAATCCACTTTATTTATATAGCACATTTCACAAACAAGCAGTTTCCAAAGGGCAGTACAGAAACAGACAACCATAAACAATAAACTACCAAAAAGTAAATACATAAATAATAAAAGCAATAAAATATATTAAAATAAATTAAAACACAGAGGACCACACAACTCACAATGCGGTGTTAAAAACGCGGTGTTAAAAGCCAGAGAATATAAGTGTGTCTTAAGACACGACTTAAAATACTGCACTGTGGGGGCCGTTCGGACGTAGGGGGGCAGAGTATTCCAGAGTTTAGGACCGACCAATTTTGGTCTTCGGCACTAGGGGCTGGGACCTCAAAATGCGTGTAGGAATGTATGAGGTCCAAGATGTACTGTGGGATCAGTCCATTCAAAGCTTTAAAAACAAACAATAAAATTTGAAAATCAATTCTAAAATTAGGGGTGCACGGTGGCAGAGCAGCTAGAGCTTCTGCCTCTCAATAAGGAGATCGTGGGTTCGAATCCCAGACCACCCCAACATCGTGGTTTCGAATTCTGAACCACCCCAACACCACACGATCTCTCTGGGTGGAGTCTGCATGTTCTCCCCGTGTTACCGTGGGTTCTCTCCGGGTTCTCCGGCTTCCTCCCACCGTCCAAAGACATGACTGTGTAGGTTAATTGAGAACTCTAAATTGTCCCTAGTGAATGAATGTGAGAATGAATGGTTGTCTGTCCTTGTCCGTCTCTCTGTGTCAGCTCTGCGACGAGTTGGCCACTGTCCAGGGTGTACCCCGCCTAAGGCCCAAAGTCACTGGGATAGGCTCCAGTCACCCGCGACCCCTAACGGGAATAAGCGGTAGAAAATGAATGAATGAATTCTAAAATTAACAGGAAGCCAGTGCAAAGACATGTTGGTGTTATGTGAACGTGTTTTTTGGTTCCTGTTAAAAGTTGTGCAGCATAGATCTCCAGAAAGCTCGCACATTTCTTCGCCATCTCTGTGGTCAAGTCCGGGAAAATCTTTGGTTTCATTTTGAGAACTTGTAGCACCTTCTCCACGATTTTTATGATCTTGTCTCTCGTTGTCTCTAACCTCTTTTGTAGGCACACATTCATCATTCTGTCAGCGTTTTCTGCTGGGCCAATCTGGTGTGCTATTTCCACATCTGGTTCCGACTGCAATTTCTCTTGAAATAGTTCTTTGAACAATTTGGACATGTAGCTAGTCGGATTGCCCTTTTCACTGTCCTTCTGTGACTTCTGTGCATTTCTAGCCATTCTGCTTTCTCTTTTAGTTCCAAATTTGTAATCCGTTCATCTATAGTCGACAAAGTTTTGTCCACTTCGACAAATTTCCGTGTGTAACCAGAGATGTCTTCCTTGATGGTATTAAGTTGAGATACCACCACACTTTTCTCCTCCTTTACTCCTCTTTTAAGCGTATCAAATACGCCAGCTCACTGTTTTGCACACCTGTCGACGCGTTGTGCTATTCCACATGTTAAGTCACGACTTCTTCCTCAGGTTTAGATGGATGTTTTTGTTTTTTCGGTGGCATGATGCTGAGTAAAGTCTCTCACTTTAGTCTTATTAACTTTTGAGGCACTTTATTTAGATTAAGAACCTCAGTTTTACCAAATTATCAGTGTAAATGCCAAGACACAAGGTTCTTATCGCAGAGAGGTTTTTATTCCGCCGCCATGTTACACACAGGTAAAACAGTAACGTCCCGCCTATATGGGGTCTCGCGATGGAACAACATTCCACAGGAAGTTAACAATCAGAGCTAGGTGTCCTCGACGTGTTCTCGATGCATGCTCAGTGAGTTAGGATTGACCCCCTCCTGTTCAGCCTTTACATGCTTCCGTTAGGTCAGTTAATACGTACCACTAACTCTGCAGACGACACTCAGATCTAAGGCTCACTGACGGCAAGTGTATATGGACCAGTGGATTTGCTCTGTCACTGCATCGAACAGATCAACGTGTGGATGCAAAACAACTTTCTACAACTAAACTCAGACTAGACTGAAATCATCGTCTTTGTGCCACAGAAACAAAGAGTTAGGGATATATTTTGCCGCTAGTGTCAGCGCTATGACCAGGGGGCGGTTCCAGGTCGGGGTTTTACTATTTTCATGGCGGTAACACTACCGGGAAGAGGCTGCTGGAGGCTGAAGGGGGGTGTGACAGTCCATATATGGTGAACGCGTTTGAATGAATGACTGAGAACTGTGGCTTTTGAAAGGCCATCAGTGCCGGCGATGTTTGCATCCATAGCATATCCAGGCAAAGAAAGAAGCCAACGCTTCACAGCGGAGTCAAAGAACGAGAGAGAAACATATACGGGACAAATATGTGGCACAGGACTGAACAAAAGTGAACCGTAACGCCCCGTTTGTGGGTCTGAAGGGGCCACTGAAGGGGCTCACAGACGGTGCCAGCTCGCTTTAGCGGACCGGTTTATGATTGGACGAGAGAGAAGAAAAGAGAACCCTGACTCAGGTGAGAACAAAAGGAAGAAAATACAAAGGCAAAATAATCATTCCTCACCAAACGCTGCCTTGATCTTGTAAAAAAAAAAAACGGTGTATTTCCAGAGACGAAAACTTTGTTGTTTGTTTGAGCAAACGTTAGCATCAGCTGTTTCCTGTTTACGATGCACGGCGCTCGCATTTAGACCCAAATACATATTTTTTTTCGGTGCCTATGGCAGCCAACTCCATTCAAACCTAATATATTTCTTATAGAGATGTTAAAACGTGGTGCAAAGGTGCAAAAAAATGAAATAAAAGCAAAAGACGCTGCTTAGCTCTTAAATTTGACTCTTGAATGTAAGTAATTATTGCTTACTTTTGTAAAAATTAAAGTAAAAAGTATTTTCAAATGTAAAGTAAAGTGGAGTTTGAATTTTTACGAACGGTATCGGTACTTGGTATCGACAAGTGATCAAAATTATACTCATACTCGTTTGGAAAAAAGTGGTATCAGTGCATCCCTATTAAATACTTTGAAAAACGTAGCCCATGTCAAGACAAGTAAAAAGTTATATTATGACCCCACCCTAAACCCAACAGCGTGTCGGCCATTGTGGGCGGAACCTGATTTTTGCACAATTTTACACTTCACACTGGATTTTCATTCAATGGGCTTGAAACTTTGTGAGAATAACCTACACCCTTTTGTGGTTACATATGAGTCATTTGATTTTTGATACCCTGAAAAATGTGGGCGTGGCCAACCCACAAATCAAAACAGCCATTTTTCAAAGTTTTTAAAGTTGTGTATCTCTGGCATAGAGTGCCCTATTTTATGGCATTAATATACTTTTTTTTCAAAATGATAAGCTGAATGTAACAGTATATAATACATATAGCTATGTTCTACAATTGCTCTACAGCGCCCCCTTGAACTTTTGAATTGGACCAAAAATTTTAGTTTGCTGGAAAATAACCAAATTTGGAGAGGACATCCTTCTTACCCTTCTGAACAAAAAAGCTAACGATACCACACCTTTATCTGCAACCGTGTTACTGTGACAATGAAATATATGTCATTGAAATACATGACATACATACAGATTTTGAATGGGGTGAAAAAAATTAATTTGTCATCGAAAATTTAAATTTGGCACATGCATTCTGTACATCATACTAAACAGGTTAATGAGGACATATCTCTATCTCCAACCGTACGGCTGTGCGTCTGAACTTGTATCATTGAAATGAATGGAACAGTAGTATATGGAGGTTATTTGTGGGGGAGGGGCTTTCGGTGGGAGGGTGTGTTATCCGCAGCCGCAAGGGGGGTTAGGGCCTTTATCGCCGTGTGTGGCTTTAATTATAATTAAAGCTGTGTGCGGCGATAAAGCCCCTCGCCCCCCCATGCGACCATGAAGTTTTGATTTGCGTGTTGGCTACCAATCAAAAAGCTTACGTCCAAGGCAAGGCAAGAGCCTTAAGCTGCTTGACTGACAGTTGTGTGCGTGTGTGCGGGAGGGGCATGGCACTTTGACGTACGACTATGAGTGTTGGTCCTGAGCAGCTGTGCACGTACCTCCACCTGCCGCGCAGCCAGCTCTGCACTCATGTCCAACAGATAATCTGGAATAATGTCCAGCAGACATGCTGCCAGGAACACACCGCCGGCGAAACAGCTGATCAGGCTCAGCACGGTGTGGTGAGTTTCTGGAACAAGACGACAGAGAAAAGAACTTTTTAACAACAGGCTAAACTGCTCTCAGGACGTGTACGCTTAAGCTTTCCTTTACATACTGGAGAAAATGTTGGGTCGCCAAGGCAAGGCAATTTTATTTGTAGAGCAAAATTCGTGCACAGGGCAATGCAAAGAGCTTTACATAACAGAATAAAATTCCATTAAAACAGCTTAAGACATACAAAATAATTATACATTAGTCTTTAACCATTCTACCCTCCACATGAGTTCGCTTCATTAATTCTGGCCACTGTTTGCATCCCACCGAACACAAACATGCAGGAGGCATAGCGTGCTCTGGTGGACCAGGTACTTTCTGGACTCCTTGTTGATTATCCTTGGGAATTTTAACAAGGGAAATCAAAGCCAGGAACTACTAAAGTACAGACAGTGTATTAAATGACCAACCAGAGAGCAGTCCATCAATGTTGCACTACAGTGAGTAATGTCTTATGTCTTTTTCATACATCCGATTCTGTCAGAACAGCATCATTCCCAGTCACACCAGAGTGACAACAGAAGGAGGCAGCATTTAGAGATGGATATAGGGGCAGCTATAGACAAGCGAAATACGAATTTTGTAGTGAGGTGTCAAGAGCTAGCTTTAAGTATAAAGCAAGTTTTGGGCAGAAGTTTTCCACAACGATGCTGCTGCTGCTGTCTGTAACGAGCTCAGGCAGCTCACTACAAGCCCAGAGCCCCCCACGCGCTGATGATGAAAACTAGCTGAATAATTTAACATCTATTTTTCATGTTGTGACGTCAAGGATTCACACCCATCCCCCACCTCACTCCAGCAAACACCTCAGCCAACCCCACCTCGGTCCCTGCCTCCTCCACCTCCTCACAGTCCAGAGACAGGATGTGAACAAACGAAGTCCAACCCTGAAAAGCTGAAAAGCTGCTGGACCAGATGAGCTGACTCCTGTATGTCCTGTCCATTTTTAACACCTCCCTGGAGTCATGCCATGTCCCAGTCTGCTTCAAGTCTTCCATCATTGTCCCTGTCCCCAAGAAGCCCTGGATCACTGGACTTAATGACTTCAGGCCTGTGGCGCTGACGCCTGTCGTCATGAAGTCATTTGAGCGCCTGGTCCTGTCCCTCCTCAAGTCCTTCAACTCCTCCGCCCTGGACCCACTGCAGTTCACCTACAGAGCCAACAGATCTGTAGACGATGCCATCAACCTCCAATTCATCCTATAACATCTGAACTCCCCATCAGGTCCATCATATCAGTCAGGCCCAGCAGAGGATGTACTTCCTGTGGCAGCTGAGGAAAGCCAAGCTGCCAGTGCAGATGATGGTGCAGTTCTACACGGCCATCATCGAGTCCATCCTCACCTCCTCCATCACCGTGTGGTACATCCTCACCTCCTCCATCACCGTGTGGTACAGGAGCCACAGCCAGAGACAAACAGAGACTACAGCGCATTGTTCCTCTGCTGAGAAGGTGATCGGCTGCAGCTTTCCATCTCTCCAGGCACCTGGATGGATCACAGCTGACCCCTCCCACCCTGGACATGGACCGCTTGAGCCACTCCCCTCGGGCAGGAGGCTACAGTCCATCCAGACCAGAACCTCCTGCCACGTGTAAGTATGTATGTACATATACATATATACATACATACATATACACACACACATATATATATGTGGCAGTATGGTCTGAGGGCGGACCTTCCCACATTTGCCAACGGTCCTATTGGCTACCCTCGATGTCTGTCAACCTATAAAAGGGTGTTTCCGGTGTGTTGCTCATTCTCTGACCTACACATTTCCTGGGTCCCTCGTTGCTCCGTGCCCTCCGCTCTCCAGGTAGAATTTGTATATTTGTGTTTAGTTTAATAACTCGTTGATGCTAATGTAGCTTCTATGGTTCAGTGCCGTGGCCTGTCTCCTGGTGCCGCATACGTTGATGCTCCGACGTGATCTCTGCTGACGGAGTGTTGTGGTTTAGCCGTCATGGCCCCGCAACGCATGCTCCCGTGGCGCTAAAACAATCTATTTGCACTGCTACATTGCACTGTCTGCCAACTGTACATTTCTGTATGTAGTCTTAGTCTATTTTATTTGATCTTATTCTTAATCTTATACATGCCTCTTTTGTATATTTTATTATATTTTATTCATTGTTTTATTTTGCACCTTACGCGAAGCAAGTTCCTATGTTATATGTTATATGTTATATGCACTAAACTGATTGTGATTCTGATTGATTCTGAAGTGACCAAGATGTAACCATCGATCGGGCCCAAAAATCAAGCCCGACCCGGCCGAGCCCGCGCACGTACTGTCCGAACCCGACCTGAGCCCGAGTCATTTACTGCAAGATTCGACCCGGACCCGACCCGGACCCGTGCACTTGTAGAACCGGAGTTACGTAAACTGAGTTCCGTGCAGAGTTATAGGCAGAATAAGTGCCTGACAGGGCTACAAGTGTTAAGTGTTCTACCTGCACCAACGGGACGTCTCCTGTACCAGACGGGCCTGTTCCTCTGCTGACGCTGGCCCACATGATCTCTCTCCCTCGCTCCTTTCTTCAGATTTTTGGGAAGGCATCCATGGCTCTCTCTCTCCTCCGTTGCTCTCTTTCTCTCTTCTCCGCTCCGTGTAGCAGTCGCACACTTTCATTAAGGCGTCTTTTCTCACGTCACATATTTTAACCACTTTATTCGAGGATGAGGAGGAAAACAACACAGCACTGGCTGCCCACACTCTCTTTCACCGTGGAGCGCATGTTACGCCCGTGTGCATCTCTGCCCCCTGGCTCGGGCCAAGAATCTAAGCTCTAATGTAACCTAGAGAATCTGGTCATTTTTCAAAATAAAAGATTTTTCAAAATAAAAGACTCTGATAATAAATTATTTGTTGTGCGGCCCGGTCCCAATTGATCCACGGACCAGTACCGATCCCCGGCCCGGGGGTTGGGGACCACTGGTATAGACTACTGTAATGCCCTGCTCTCTGGTCTTCCCAAAAAGATTATTTCAGGTTTACAATTATTACAAAACTCAGCAGCGCATGTCCTGACTCAGACCAGGAGGCAGGAGCACATTACACTGGTTTTAAAAGCACTGCATTGGCTCCCCGTGACTTCAAGATCGATTTTAATTTTAATTTTTTTTTACTGGTTTTTAAATGTCTTAATGGTCTTGGGCCTTGTTATCTTATATATATATATATATATAAACACCTCCAAAGGTGGTAGAGAATAACCGAGCGAAGATCCTGTGGGACTTCCAGATACAGACTGACAGAATGGTAATGGCAAACCAACCAGACATCGTAGTGGTGGATAAAGAGCAGAGGAAGGCCGTTGTGGTTGATGTGGCGATACCAAGTGATGGCAACATCAGGAGAAAGGAACATGAGAAACTGGAGAAATACCAAGGGCTCAGAGAAGAGCTGGAGAAGGTCTGGAAGGTGAAGGCCAAAGTGGTGCCCGTGGTGATCGGAGCACTTGGGGCAGTGACCCCCAAACTGGAGGAACATCAGACATCTCAGTCCAGAAGAGAGGAACAGCTAAGATACTGAACCCTCAAGCTCCCTGGCCTCTGGTAGAGGACCCGAGCTCAGAGATGGATGTGACCACCCGCGGAGAGTGAGAAGGGAATTTTATATATATATATGAACCCTCAGGCCCCTGCGCTCCTCCTCGGGCCCCTGCGCTCCCTGGCAGCCGGTTCCTAGTCATTCCCAAAGTCAGGACGCACACTCTTCCACTTCTGCAGACGACTCTCTGCTCCTGGTGCAGATGGCTCCTCTGATGGTGCTTCTTCAACTGTGTGGGTGTGTGTAAGGGTGTGTGCATGCTTGTGTGTGTGCGTGCGTCTGTGTGTGGGTTTGGTTGTGTGGGTCAGGTGGTTGTGAGGGAGGTTGGGGGGTTGTGGGGGAGGTTGGGAATGTTTTGAATGTGCTGTAAACATTTTTATATATGAATATATATAAATAAATAAAGTTTGTTTTGATTTGAAAAAGTCATAATCCAAGATTTTTGAAGAACAAAAATGTATTTAAAAGCAAAATAAATAAGGAAGTACTCGTGTGCCAAATAATTCACAGACAAATTACAATTAAATGGTTTCAAACTCATCTGGACATGCTTTTGAAAGTCAGGGTGTTAGGACCCACCATCCGTGAGTCATTATCAATCTGCGGAACTTCTCTGAGAACTCAGATATTTATGCTTCTCTGAAGTGAGCAAGACCTGTCTCCAGGTTTTGCACAGATTATAGGACAAGGTTTTTGGGTGGTTGCTGATTAAGACGGTGGGAAGATTCATCCACTTTCCCAAATGGACGTTCCTCTGGTGACCACATGAAGTCTTCATGGCCCAGTGTGGCCCAGACCTATGCAATCCCAGGTGTCCAACACTGAAGCGCTTGGCCGAGCAGCTTGTACAAGAAGTGGAGGTGTTCAGCTGTGCATAACAGTGGTGTGCCCTGTCCACATGAGAAAGGTCACTGAGAGCTTCACCACTGCAGCGTCTGGTCGTGGACTTTTACCCAGTCTGCCCGGACTAAACCAAGAATAAACCAGGTCCACGTGATCAAACCCAGTGCCGGGTCGGCCATGTCCCTCGGGCTCAGGCCCCACTGTTGGTACAGCCCAGAACCAACTACCATGTTGCGCTAAACAAATAAAGTTGTATTAAATAAAGAAACAACACAGAGACTGTTTTCCAATATTTGTTTTGTCTTGTTGTTTTTTTTTCACATAACACAACAGAACACAAGAAAACTAACAAACTGCAAAAACAAGACCATGGCTAGAGCGCAGTGCAGTTGACACCTGCATCTGTTTAATTCCTGTGCGTATCTGGCAGTGGTAACCTGTAACCTTAACCCTAAACCTAACTCCCTAACCCTAAACTCTAACCCTAAGGGCTTCATTTTTAGTAAAATTTGTTCCTCTGAAATGGAGCTTCATGCTGTTTTACAACATGTCATGATGTCGCCTATTGGGTGAAAAGAAAATTGTCATAACAATTAACAATTTAAAACAAGTGATATCATTTGAATGGGAAAAGGGCCATAAAATGTTGCAGAGTGAAGCTGAAACTCAGAAATATAGGCTGTGATTGTCTACTATTAATTCAAATTTGATAGGATATAGGCTTATAAAAAATAGACAAGACATTGTATTTGTTATTAATACATTTCTAAAATAATCATCAAATAATCAGGTCACACCATTGATATTGAGCTTATCAAATCCCATCTCTGGCCATATCTTTTCACTCAGAATCTCCGCACATGAATGCACAGGTGTTTATTCAGAATTACTTAAGGTTTTAAATTGTCCAGAACTTATTACAAATGTGAAAATAAGAAAAGTGTATTTAAAAAACTAAATAAATAAATAAATATATAAATATATACACTCTTCCGCAAATAAATAAAATAATGGTGCACCTAAATGAAAAAGTTAGGCGCACCAGTGCCACCAAGCCAAAAGGTTAGTCTGGAGCCCTTAGATTGAAGTCCTTAAAAATAAAAAATAAAAAAAGAGTCCAGGTCTCTAAAAACTGCTGTGCAGTTCTTTTAAAGTATATCTAATTTTTGACAATAAAAAAACATAAAAACATAAAAATATAAAAATATCGTTTCTTATCCATCTGAAAAAAGGTAGGTGTTGGAAACAGCAATCCTCGAGCATTGCTTGATACAGAGCAACCAATCGGAACTATTCCAGCTATAGCACTTGTGTATGTTTCAAAAATACTAGACCAGAAAGGACAATTTAGGACAGGACCAGAACATGCATGTGATCTGCTGGCTGGCCGTTACAGCGAGGACATGAGGGGTCTATATTGAGATACATGTGTGCCCGGTTTGCATTGGTAAGGTGGGCTCTTAAAAAACACTTTGATCTGTATAAGACCATGTCGTGAACAAACTGAGGATTCATGTATGCACTTTAGAGAAGCCTCTTATAGCTCATCACTCACTGCATAACCAAAGTCATTTTCCCACTACCTCTTGATTTCTTTAAAGGTCCCATATTCTGCTCTTTTCCCTTCACACAGTCTATTCTAAGGGCTTTGTTGATACATTTTCTCGTTGTGCAATATCCATAACATAACAGTTTCCAAAAAACACCCATTTCTTGGACTGGCCCCCCTCCTTGCAAAAGCAAACGGCTCACTCTGAGATCTGACCCCCCGAACAGAGAGCAGGCTGCCTCCCCCGCTCAACTCGCGCGCCTCCCCCGCCCAAATGCGCCGTGTGCTCCGGTAAACAGCGATACACAAACACGGGAATAAACCTTTTATCCGTCCTGACGGTGCGTCGTGCTGAGTCCTACGTCCTGGATCTGACCTGGAGTTTGACGATCATGCAGTACCTCGACGATGGACGTTGCCGTTTGGTAAATAACAAGCTAACTCTTCGATCTGTCGTATCCATCGTGTAATTACTGTGTAGCATTAGCATTAGCTGTTTTTATTCTGCGGCTGCGCGCTTCCCGGAGGCGTGGCTTAAACACCGCGTCATCCTTGGGAAGCCGCGTCATCCTTGTGAGGAGCCCCCGTCTGCCTGCTCAGCCGAGGGGGACGGAAAAGACAGTTCTCTAGTGAAAACATGAGGGAATCAATCAAAAAAACACTTTGGGCACAACATACGAGGCCCAAATAGCACTGTAGGAAGGTTAAAACCTCTGAAAAGTCGATTTTGCATGTTATGGGACCTTTAAGTGAGGATGGACAAACATCTCATATTATAAGTTGTACAAAGTTGAGATCAAGTTTTTAAAGAAAAAAAAATCTAACAAAGTTCTTCATTTGCAAATATCTAAAGAAATCCAATTTTGGTAAAAATCGATTTTAATACTTTACTTAGATCAGAAAAGGAGAGAAACTGACCATCAGAGTTTTGGTTGCATACAAATTTAAAACCTTCAGTGTGCCAGGTTCAATAAGTAGAATCTAAAGAAGCCAAAATGGTTTCTAAACTGTGTCCATATCTAAATTGTCTGATTAAAATTTCAAAGAGGCCGAAGCGCTTACAAGTGAGCCTAGATGTGAGTGACTAGTTGCATATTCAAGGGACAGCCATGATTCCGGTTGATTAGTGTTATCAAAATAAACGCAATGAATTTTTGTATTTTACATGCCCAGCAGTAGTAAACAAAGTTAGGAAGTGCAAGCCCAGCCCTATTCTTCGGTCTTTGAAGAGCAGCTATTTTATTCTGTGCGATCCACCATTCCAGATATTTTAATAACAGAGGTTATACATTTGTCAAGTGATATAGAAAGATTTTATAATAAAAGATTGGAATATTTTTAAAGAGGTAAAGAAATTTAGGCAATACAACCATTTTTTATTACATTTACCTTTTCTGCAACTGATAAGGGAGGCGTTTTCCATTGTTCAAAAGCTAGTTGACACTTCTCAAGTGATGGAAAAGTACGTGTCACCTCCACTCCAAGGTGTTTTAGTCAGTTTGAAATGGAAGTGCATCTAGATTGGGTATTGCATCTTCTTGTCTAAGGAGGAACAGTAAGCTTTTATTCAAAATTAATTTTATAACCTGACAGTCTCCTTAAGTGGTGCAGCAAATCAAGGATGGGGGGGAATTAAAGATTGTGGATCAGATACATAAAGTAACAAATCGTGTGCATACAGAGACAATTTATGAAATAAACCACTTCTTTCTATGCCTTGAAAACGAACATCCTGTCTTAGGACAACTGCTAGCGGTTCTATCGCTACAGCGAACAAAAGTAGGGACAGAGGGCATCCCTGGCGGATGCCCCTACTGAGCAAGAAATATTGTTGTCCATTCTTTATGACTGACGCAGCTGGGTCAGAGTAAAGCAATATCATCCAAGGAATGAAACCATTTCCCAATGCTGAATTTCTTCAATGTAACAAATAAATCTCCCACTCTACCCGGTCAAAGCTTTCTTTGCATCAAGAAAAAAGACAATTTCAGAACTTGGACTGGGAGGAGTGTGTATATTAAGTAATCTTCTAAAATTGGAAATTAAATTTCAGGATCAAGGTTGGGATCAAGAGCACAGTTTAGGTTGCCCCCTATTATGTTACTGTAATTGTCTTGAATAGGCAAAATAGCTAAAAGCTTAGCAAAAAAAATCACTGTTTTCCCAGTTCGGGGCATATATAGACAGCATTGTAACGGGGGAAGAACATGTGACCCATAACTATTACATATCGTCCTGTTAAAACGTCTAAACTGACTAAAAGGAGCCTCATTTCAACTGAAGCAGTTCTGAACCTTTTGGAGCACAAATGATTGGCTGGACTAATTGTAAAGCTGACACTTGGTAGTTTTGACGTCTGGTGTCTGATTTACTCACATTACACTTGGAAAAAGCTCTGCTCAAAGGAATATCAGATTTTAAATTCTGTCTAGATTTTCTTTGTTAAATACAGTATATGAAAAAGTAAAGTTGGTGTTTGTAGGTAATCCCTGATTGACATTAGTTTGGGCATTTGTTGGGGTTTCCACGATCTTTATAATCTGAAGCTAATTTAACTAAAAATTTGTTTTAGGGACTTGTAATAAAGTAAAAGAAAAAAAAGTCCATGTGGAATCCTATAGACAAGTCTTATTAAATTTTTGAGAATTTTAATGTGTAAGTTTTGGAGTAAAAACTGACACTAATTAATCCCAGAATGGTTGATTTGACTGTAACTAAGGGGGTTAAAGCTTTCTTTTCATATTTAACATGTCCAGCAACTTTATAGTGCCCTTTTATCAGAAGGTAGATAAAAAGGACTAAATGAACAAAAAGTCCAAAAGGTTAATCTGAAATAATTTCTTAAGACGGAAATGGTATGTCTATGTACTAAAATTGCAGCACCCCTGGTTCCAGCATTAAAATTAGGTGGAAAGACCCGGCCAACCCAATTCCTATTTAGTAGGGAGTGAGCTCCGCAGCTTGTTCCTCCGTGCAGGGCTCCTCCGAGCTCTTGAAGACGAACCTGTGTATGTATTACACATGTATTGACAGCTATTTGTTTGAACGACTGACTGCTGTCACATTAAATAGAGTAAAGCAAACCAATAAAATGATCTATTCATTTATAAAGCAGATCGCATTCTGCTTCAAAATAAGTTGAATTGTTTTTTTTATTCTTCTTCCTTGTTTTACTTTTGATTGGCATGTAAATAGTGTTCAAATATTCGTAAGTCATTATTAAACAATCACTATAAATACATCTGTTCTTTTCTCTACAATATAGCAGTTAGCTAGTTGACATTTGCGGTATCCGTGTTCTGATAGGTCTAGCCGTTACCGTGGTAAACCTCGCCCCCTTCTCCTCTTTACAAGTTCAACTCAACAGTTATTACACACTTCACCCACATTGCCTAGTATGGAAGTGGTGTGTGTGTGTGTGTGAATGGTTGGTGGTGTGAGGGGCCAATGGCGCACGCTGGCAACCTCGCTTCCGTCAGTCTACCCCAGGGCAGCTGTGGCAACATTAGTAGCTTACCACCATCGAATGTGGAGTGAATGAATAATGCAGTGTGAAGTGTCTTTCAGTGTCCAGAAAAGCGCTATATAAGTATCATGCATTATTATTAGGCCCGAGCCGATGGGACGAGAACCGTCCCGGTGAGGGACTACTTATAATTGTATTGAAACCGCAAAAATCACGAAAGTCTAGTAATAAACAATGATGAATATGCCCGTGAGTGGTATCAAAAATTAGACCTCAGTGAGCTTCGACTTTGAGTGAAGAACCCGCAAAAAAATATTGAACGATGCCTGAGTAGCGCCACCTCAAAAATCGATTAACATTGGGCAAACGGGAGCCTGGCCATGAAAAATGTAAACAAGAAAATACAAACCATGGCCCAAAAAGTAGAACACGTCAGGACATGTAAAAAAAACCTCTTATGACCCCACCCTAAACCCAACAGGAAGTCGGCCATATTGGATCAAACCTGGGACTGACAAACGCGCATACCTGTGTACTTTTGACTCCTCCTCCAACAATTTTTTATTGAAAACACTTCCAATTTGGCCAAAAGACACTAAACTTATGTAAAATGACATACTATCAATTTGAATTTGATACATCTTCAGGTGTGGTCATGGTGAATTTTCTACAAAATCCCAATTTTTGGAAAATTAAGAAAAAATTATATATATTTTTTTCTTGAAAAATGCTAATAGAGCATTTGTGCAGATTTGAAAGCAGAACGCAGCAATATGCAAATCATGCAGCTATCTGATAAAATGGCTCTATAGCGCCCTCATCAAATTTGATTAAAAAAAAATTCATAACAGCCAGGCTGTTTGTGACAAAGTGACGTGACTCTAGCTATTGTCCTTATAGGAGAAAAATAATGGTGGACAAAGAAGTTTCCGTTATTATTAGGCCCGAGCCGATGGGACGAGAATTGTCCCGGCGAGGGACTAATTGTAATTATTACGAGAACGAAAAAATTGAGAAATACGCATAGTAAACAGTGACGAATATGCCCGTGCGTGGTATCGAAAATTAGAACTCGAAATTTGAGTGAAGACCCCGCGAAAAAATATTGCACGACGGCTGAGTAGCACCACCTCATTAATCGATTAACATTGGGCCAATGGGAGCCCGGCCATGAAAAATTTAAACAAAAAAATACAAACCATGGCCCAAAAAATAGAGCAGGTCAGGACATGTAAAAATCCTCTTATGACCCCGCCCTAAACCCAACAAGAGTCGGCCATATTGGATCAAACCCGGGACTGACAAAAGCGCACATCTGTGCACTTTTGACTCCTCTTCCAACTGTTTTCATCAGAAACACTTCAACTTCAAAAAAGACACTAAACCCATGTGGAATGACATACTATCAATTTGAATTTGATACATCTTCAGGTGTGGTCATCGTGAATTTTCACTTAATTAATTAATTAATTAATTAATTAAAATTATATATTTTTCAAACATTTTTTTCTTGGAAAATGCTAATAGAGCGTTTGTGCAGATTTGAAAGCTGAACGCAGTGATATGCAAATCAAGCGCCCTCTTTAAATTTGATTTTTAAAAATTCATAAAAGCCAATCTGTTTGTCAAGGACTCCTGAAAAAATGTACAGAGGGTTTATTTATGATGGGGCACAATGTGACAAAATGACATGACTCTAGCTATTGTCCTTATTCACCTTATTCTGCCCCACCCACTTTTGCCGTTTTTTGCCACAGATACGCACTTTTGTTGTAAAAGCACTTCCGTTTGACGAGAACTAAGTTAAAGCTAATGACGAACGAGGGAAATGTCTCGCCGCTAAAATGTTACATAAAGTAGATTGATTTGTGTAAAATGTTTAATGAACACGAGCAACAAGTCAACAACGCACCGATTTCCTGGGCGGCCTGAAAACGGCTTTTTAGTCCTTGTAGAACTTATTTTCTGTTGAGCTCGTCTGCTCCATGTAAACTAATGCAACAGAAACAAGACGGCGGCGCATACGGCAACTTCCGGAATAAGGTGAATAGGAGAAAAATAATGGTGGAAAAAGAAGTTTCCGTTATTATTAGACCCGAGCCGATGGGACGAGAATCCTCCTGGCGAGGGACTAATTGTAATTCTTACGAAAACGCGAAAATCGCATAATACGCATAGTAAACAATGACGAATATGCCCGTGAGTGGTATAGAAAATTAGAACTCAGTGAGCTCTGAGTAGCGCCACCTCAAAAATCAATTAACATTGGGCCAATGGGAGCCCGGCCATGAAAAATGTTAAGCTAGAAATACAACTCATGACCCAAAAAATAGAACAGGTCAGGACATCCTCTTATGACCCTGCCCTAAACCCAACAGGAAGTCGGCTATATCGGGTCAAACCCGGGACTGACAAAAGCACATACCTGTGTACTTTTGACACCTTCTCCAAAAATTATCGTCGAAAACACTTCAAATTTGGCCAAAAGACACTAAACCCATGTGGAATGACATACTATCAATTTGAATGTGATACATCTTCAGGTATGGCCATGGTGAATATTCTACAAACTCTTAATTTTTGGAAAATTAAGAAAAATAAAAATCTATTTTTCCACACATTTTTTTTTGGAAAATGCTCATTAATATTTAAACTTGTGTATCTCTGGCCAGGAGTGTCCTATTTTCCAGCATTAATATACGTTTTGTTCAAAATTACGAGCTGAACATAATGATATAGAATACATAAGTTTATGTTCTCTGATTGATCTACAGCGCCCCCTTGAAATTTAGAATTGGAACACAAATTTTTGTTTGCCGGAAAAATTCGAAATTCGGGAAGCAGATGCTTCTAACCGTTATGAACAAAAAAGCCGATGAGATCACACCTTTATCTGCAGGCATGTTGCCGTGGCAATGAAAAATCTGTGCCATTGAAATACATGGGATTTGGTAAACAGACATTTTGCATGGGGTCACAACAATTTGTCAGAAAAATTGCTCATTTTATTTGACCCACAATTCAAGGTCGGTGAAAATTTTGTTTTTTTGAAGTCCAAAAGCATTACAGATGCAAAATGACTCGCTAGCGCCATCTCAAAAATCATATTACATCATGGCAATGAGAGGCCAATGTCATCGTAGACGCATGAAACTTGGCACAAAGGGAAATTTTTGATATATTGAAAAATGTGGGTGTTGCCAACCCGCAAATCAAAACAGCCATTTTTAAAAGTATTTAAACTTGCATATCTCTGGCCCGGAGTGCCCTATTTTACGGCAGGAATATATGTTTTGTTCAAAATGACGACCTGAATGTAATGGTATACAATATATCTAGCTATGTTGTCTAATTGCTCTACAGCGCCACCTTGAACTTTTCAGTTTGACCAAAAAAGGAAGTTTGTCTGTGTGTTGTGTGACACTCAAACATTTCTACCAACATCCTTCTTGCCATCCTGAACAAAAACTCAATGAGACCACACCTTTATCTGCAATCGTGTTAGTTACCAGAAATTTTTAATGGGGTGAAAAAAATGAGTATGTCATAGAAAATTGAAATTTGGCACAGACATTCTTCACATCACACTGAACAAAAAAAGTTAATGACGACCTATCTCTATCTGTACACCTGTGACAACGTCTGAACTTGAGTCATTGCAATGAATGGAGTAGTAGTATATCAGAATCAGAATTACTTTTATTTATCCCCAAGGGGAAATTCTTGTTGTTACATGTGCAACCGACCAGTAGAGACAGTAAAGTATTAAAAACAAAATAAGATATATATAAAATAAAAATAAAATACAATAGATCTATAATGGTCAACCTCATTTAACATATAAAGTATCTTTATTAATCAACCTCTTTATTAATATAGAGGTTGTTTGTGTGGGAGGGGTGATGCAGGTTGGAAAAGCAGGAGGGTGAGAGGCGGGCTCTTCGTGTTGGCATGGGGGGGCGAGGGCCTTTATCGCCGCGTGTGGCTTTAATTATTATTATTCTCTCCCAAACCACCCTTAATTTGACCCCCTGAACATTAACAAAAAGTAAATTTTATTTGACCCAAAATTCAAGGCCGGTGAAAATGTTTTTGTTTTTTTGAAGTCCAAAAAATTCACGATGCAAAATAACTCTCTAGCGCCACCTCAACAATCAAAATACATTAACGGTAATGAGAGGCCAATTTCATCGTAGACGTATGAAACTTGATAGAAACGTAGCCCATGTCAAGACAAGTACAAAATTTTATTATGACCCCACCCTAAACCCTACAGGGTGGCAGCCATTGTGGGCGGAACCTGATTTTTGACAAATTATATACTTCACATTTTATTTTTTACACTGTGGATTTTCATTAAATGGGTTTAAAAAATTGAAACATTGATCTACACCCTTGTGTGATTAAAGATGACCAACTTGATTTTTGATACCTTGAAAAATGTGGGTGTGGCCAACCTGCAAATCAAAACAGCCATTTTTCAAAGTATTTAAACTTGCGTATCCCTGGCCTGAAGCGTCCTATTTCCCGGCATTAATATACATTTTGTTTAAAATAACGAGATGAACGTAACGGAATATAATACATATAGCTATGTTCTACAATTGCTGTACAGCGCCCCCTTGAAATTTTGAATTGGACCAAAAATTTTAGTTTTTATTCGGGGAGAGCATCCTTCTTACCATTCTGAACAAAAAAGCCAATGAGACCACACCTGTATCTGCAACCATGTTACCGTGGCAATGCAAAATATTTGCCATTGAAATACATGGCATTTGGTGAACAAACATTTTTAATGGGTTGAAAAAAAATAGCTATAGAAAATTGAAATTTGGCACATACTTTCTGTCCATTATACTGAACAAAAAAGTTAATGAGAACACGTATCATTACAATGAATGGAGTAGTAGTATATGGAAGCTGTTTGTGGGGGAGGGGTGATGCAAGCGGGAAAGGCAGGAGGGTGAGAGGCAGGTTCTCCACTAGGGATGCAACGATACAGTCTGCCCACGATTCGATACATATCTCGTTATGTAGGTGACGATATCGATTCAATTATGATACGTTTAATATGTCTTAAATTAAATAGAAACGCTTCAATTTTCCCTTTTCTTTTATTTATTTTGGCACATCAGAAAAATAAAACAATTCAAAGATTTCCAGTGAGTGGTGCTTAACATAAAACATACTTTGTAGTGCAAAATAAACAAAATATTAAAGTACAAACTTAACCATACTTTGGATAGTTATATTTAGAATACTCTCTTCAATATTAAATAAACATAAAACTTAAAAGTGTTAAAGTGCAAGTGTTAGTTCCTCTGACAAATGCGCGCATGTGTGGCTCTCATACAAAGGGCGATTTTGCAACACAGCACTTTTAATTTGCCAGTCCGACTCCATTATATAATGAACCGTTACAGTAAGATAGCTCTCGGTTGCACGGGAGGTCCAGCTATCCGTTGTCAATGCAATATTTTGGGTTTCTGCCAATTCGTCAACAATATTTTGACGCGCTGCATCATAAAGCGCAGGGATGAGTTATTTTCTTATGTTTCTCTGAGGTGAAACTGTAGCTTTTTTGGAACGCATCGGCGATGGACTGCTCTGATTTTTGTCGTGTTACCTGCAGTTTGTCTGTCCCAGAAAGTGTTACTTGTGGATGATGGCGTCGGAGATGAGTTCTCATATTTGTTGTGTTTCCCGTGGTGTACGGTATACATGTTAAGCAAAGCTTGCAGACTGTGGTCCCTTTGTTCACAGTTTTCTTTCCCTTATCATTGAATTCAACTGCGAACCCAAAAACAATTATTTATACAGAAAATTACAACACACACAACAGTGTATTTATACATTAAGACTCCAAAATCATCAGCAGACTCACTCCATATCATGTTGTTTTTGCCATTTAAATTATTTTATAATAATTTAGTATAAATAAAATGATTAATCGACTAATAAAAATCTTGGTTGACTAAGACACCATCAACCGACTAATCGACTAAACGACTAAAGGACTACAGCCCTAGAACTAAGTAACATAATTTTTACGTTATTAAACGTCTTTGCAAGTCCGTGTGGTGGTTGCAAATTAATTAAATTAAATTAATGTGAGTAAGCCCCCGCCATTTCCCCCTGCTGTCTCGGGGCAGAAAACCAGAAGCAACATTTCCTGACGCCGACCGAAGACAACTGTACTGAAAAACCATGGCTCTCTTTTTTTTAAATATTTGGCGACATTTAAAGATTTTGTATGCGATTGTACTTGTACTTGTACTGGATTTCAATAAAAAGGAAGGGGGGGGAAGAAAGCTTTTATGTCTTTTTAATGGCAGTGTGTATTTTTACAAGAGAGCTGCAGGGGGAGCACTGTCACTGAAGTTACTTAGCTCTCTTTTAATGATGGTTATAGGAAGTGATGATTTCTGTTTGTTTTTTTAAAGGGTGTGCAACCAAATACTAAGTTAAGGATGCCAATAATTTTGTCTGGCCTAACCCTAACCCTTTTAGGAGTTTTTTTTCCTCTTCTCTTTTTTTGTTGTTGTTCCAATGCACACAAAGGGAATAAACATGTGTAACTGAAATACTTTATGGGTAGAAATACTTTATTTTCTGGAAAAATGTCAGGAATGCACAACACTTTTGGCCCTGACTGTGAGGCCGTCGGAATGAAAAAAATGAGGGGAAAAAAACAACAAAAAAACAGCAAAAAAAAATACTAATGGAAATGATGGTGCAAACTCAATCTTATACTGAGGGAAAAAAGCTTACTGAACACTAAACCTCTACTTAAACTGTGTTAACATAAATTATGTCTCATTACATCCACTGACAAACATGAACCATAAAACAAGTAAGGCCCATTCCTCTATTCCTCTATTGGGTAGTGGTGGTAGTGCATTGGTGGAGTCTGCCGGGGGCCGCGCATCAGCGAGAGTAGTGCACTTTGAAGCGGCCCTGGGCACACCTGACCACAACCACGACAGCGATAATGGTAGGATTATTAAGTGTTCTTTGGAATTTTCGCACTTAATCCGGAGTGGTGAAAGTTATCCTCTGTCCATTTTTGTTTGTGACCTGAAGCTTGACTGGAAACATCAACCTGTATCCTGTGGATCTGAGCTTGGACTTGAATAACGCTGCTCTCTTCTGAGAGACTTCAGGGCTAAAATCTGGGGAAATGTGGATTTCTGTCCCACAGTAAACGAGTTGACCCTTTTCCCGTGCAAGACTCAGAATAAGCTCCTTTTTCTGGTAATGGTGAATCCCAAGAAGCTGGCGGGGGTCATTCTGGTTTCGTCACTGGACATTAACATGGTGTATCCAGGGGTGCCCACACTTTTAAGTCAAAATGATCTACCACCTACTATAAACATGCAAAATATAACAGTAATACAGTAATGGGAAGTATACTTGTTATATTCTGTAAATGTATTCCCTTACAGAATACTGAATACATGGTTTGAAAAATATTTAAACATATTCCATTACCTGTAAATGTAGGTACTGTATTTTGAATACTTAGACATTTTCATGACAGCACGCTGCTTGTTTATTCTGAAGTTTTGAAGCAAGGGCCAGTAATGAACTGTGCTCATGGGACCTGGGCCATTATATTGCGCGCTGGAGGAGGGCCAACAAACCCTGCCTCAAGCGCGTTTCCAAAGTGCATGGAACATGCACCACGCTGTCCACAGCCGCTGTACAGACGCTCCAGAAGTTAGACTACGCTGACAATCTTTTGATTCACAGTAGTCTGTCCACACACTTCTGCGCACAGTGCATCCGCACTTTGTGTGAGTGTGTACATGTGCATGTGTTTGTGAGTGTGTACATGTGCGTGTGACATGTGCGTGTTAGTGTGTACATGTGCGTGTTAGTGTGTACATGTGTGTACATGTGCGTGTTAGTGTGTACATGTGTGTACATGTGCGTGTGACATGTGCGTGTTAGTGTGTACATGTGCGTGTTAGTGTGTACATGTGCGTGTGACATGTGTGTGTTAGTGTGTACATGTGCGTGTGACATGTGTGTGTTAGTGTGTACATGTGCGTGTTAGTGTGTACATGTGTGTACATGTGTGTACATGTGCGTGTGAGTGTGTACATGTGCGTGTGTACATGTGAGTGTGCCTGTGACATGTGTGTGTGAGCGCGTGTCTGATCGCACTCACTGCGTGATAAACAGCAGGTGGATGTATCCCAGCGCTTTAAACCACGTGAGTAAAACAGAGCAAACGCTGATAAATGGACTGTTGAACTAACTTTATGAATGAATGCGCGGTGAGAAGTGGGCGGGGCCACATACAGCACGTCCATGCGCAAGACATTTAGTGTTGTACACTTGTCCCAACAGGGACACGTTCCTATGCTTTATTATAGGCTAGATTTAGTGACACAAATGACGCTTTATTGAAGATAAAGGCTGTCTCTGCACTAAAACATCCAGAACGTCATGAGGCAGGGCCCACGCGACAACGCTGCAGTCTGTGGCGGCTCCAGACGCACCAGGACCCGCGGGCATCTCTCGGGAGTGCAGAGGCAGAGTGGATCGGTAAGAAGTGGTCAGAAAAGCTTCAGGATCAACCAGGGACCCAGGGAACATCGGTACCAGGGAGCATCAGGTTAACCCTGGACAGATGATAGACTGACGTCAACTTTTTAAATATTCCATGCGATCTACCCACACTACCTTCGTTGTAATAGGCACCCCTGGTGCATCCGATCAACTTTCAGCGGAAAGGCAAACAAGGATATTATTAAACCTGCAAGCAGTGATAAAGAGCCCTCACAAACCTTGCACCTGCGGACGGGCACGCTTCAGTGGGAGGGCTGCATATCTCCCCCTTGGCGTGACATGTGATTATAAATTGTCGCTGTCACATTGGAGATATGGTTCCGTCCAACAATAACTTAACAGGGGGCACTCTCCAGCACCCCCTGTTAAGTTATTGTTGAACAGAGAAGTCTTCTTTATACAAGAGTATGACCAGGTTTTTAGAATGCACAAATGCTTCAATTTCATATATTTACGATAAACAATTTTTTTTGTCCCATTTTAACTTCTTAGGGGGCGCTGGAGAGCCATTTTTAAAGATAGAAGTTTAAATCACATATCATTACTTCCATCTCATTAAAATACACATTGGGTCAGATGAGTGTACCAAATTTAATTGGATTACGACAAACTTAATTTTTTCACTTCCCATAGACTTTTTTTGAGCGTGGCTATGCACATGTGGGTGGAGATCGGGCATGGTCTTCATTGGCTTTTTTGCTCAGAATCACATAAAGGATGTGTGTCAAATTTCATAAAAGTTCATTAAAATGCGGGCGTTTTGGACGTCTCAACTTTGAACCAAAATGGCAGATGCCTTGTGTGGTTTAGGACGGGGCAATAATGTACTTTTTATCCATCTTAAGAGGTTCTATGTATGTACTGAGTTTTATGTGTCTAAGGTGAAAAAATATGCTCCGCCCCTTCCTGTCTTGTAATCTATTTTGATATTCAAGAGGGCGCCACTGAGCTGTCTTTTAACGGACATTCTTGGAGAATTTAAATAAGTTAAATTTGAGCGGAGCCCTAATTTTGTGCCAAATTTAATGAGTTTTCGTGCATGTTTAGGGCTTAAAAACTGCGATCTATTTGGCAGAAAAAAAAAAAAAATTTTTTTTCTTTTCTTATTTTTTACGCTCAAACGATAAATGCTAGAATTCTGTAACTTAGTGACATTGTTCCCCATTACACAACACTCTCGCTATAAATATTTTCATTATAGGATTTACAGAACGTGTGCAATAATTACTTAAACAAAAGTAGGCAGGTGCATAAATTTGGGCACCCTTGTTAATACCTTTAGCCCCAATTATTGGAACACAAAATTTGTTTGGTAAGCTCACTGACCCTTGACCTTCACACACGGGCGAAGCCAATCATGAGAAAGGGTATTTAAGGTGGCCAGTTGAAAGTTGTTCTCATCTTTGCATCTTCTGTGAGGAGTGGCAACATGGGAGCCTCAAGACAACTGTCAAATGACCTGAAAACAAAGATTGTTCAACATCATGGTTTAGGGGAAGGATACAAAAAGCTGCTCAGAGATTTCAGATGTCAGTTTCCACTGAGAGGAGCATAGTGAGGAAATGGAAGAGCACAGGCACAGCTCTAGTTAAGGCCCAGAGTATCAGATAAGCCGAGGCGAAGGATGGTGAGAACAGTCAAACTCAACCCACAGACAGCTCCACAGACCTACAACATGTGTCACTGTGCATCGATCAACTATTCAGCGCACTTTGCTAAAGGAGATGCTGTATGGGAGAGTAATGCGGCAAAAGTCTTTTCTGCGCACATGCCTCAAACAGAGTCGTTTGAGGTACACAAACGCACATTTGGACAAGCCAGCTTCATTTGGGAATAAGGTGCTGTGGACTGATGAAACTAAAATTGAGTTATTTGGATATTACAAGAGGAGGTAGGTGGAAGAAAAGCACAGCATTCCAAGACAAACACTTGCTCCCACAGTAAACATTGGTGCTGGTTCCATCATGATGTGGGCCTGAATGGCCAGTGCAGGGACTGGAGTCTTGTTAAAGTTGAGTCGTATGGATTCCAGTCAGTATCAGCAGATTCTTGCAAACAATGTTCAAGAATCAGTGACAAAGTTGAAGTTGCGCCGGGGCTGGATACTTCAACAAGACAACGACCCTAAACACTGCTCAAATTCTACTAAGGCTTTCATGCAGAGGAACAAGTACAACGTTCTGGAATGACCATCTCAGTCCCCAGACCTGGATATTATTGAAAATCTGTGGTGCGATTTAAAGCGGGCTGTCCATGCTCGGAATCCATCAAATCTGACTGAACTGGAGATGTTTTGTAAAGAAGAATGGTCAAAAATACCTTCAACCAGAATCCAGACCCACAATGGAAGCTATAGGAAGCGTTTAGAGGATGTTATTTCTGAAAAGGAGACTCTACTAAATATTGATAGAATTTTTCTGTTGGAGTGCCCAAATTTATGCACCAGCCTATTTTTGTTTAAGTAATTATTGTACACTTTCTGTAAATCCTATAAACTTAATTTCACTTCTCAAAGATCACAGTGTTTGTCTACTATACAATATATTTAAGTGAAATCGCAGATCCAAACAAACTAATGATTTGTAAAGGAAAATCTTGAAAATGATCAGGGGTTCCCAATCTTTTTCATACGACTGCATAAGGTAGAGCCTTAAGTAGCATATCAGTACGTCCAGCTCACAAATCTGCACTCGTGCTCCATTGGGTTTGTTCATATCCGACAATGTTTATAAAAGATTTTTTTTTTCTCCAAAAAATTTCCATTTTGTTGAAAAATCCCCATGACCACACCTAATGTTCGATTTAAAATCTAACTGATAATCTTTTATCTCACATGGGCTTTTCCTGTTTTGACCAAGTGTTTTTGCTGAAAACTGTTGGAGAAGATGTCAAAAGATGATGATAACGATTTGACTTTTTAATTCCCTGATTTTTTATGCTTGGTTTCATTTGTCTACGTTGACATTTTTCACAGCCAGGCTCCCATTGGCCCCATGTAAATCGATTTTTGAGGGGTCGCTACAGAGACGTCTTTCAATATTTTTGAAGGGGGCTTCACTTAAAATTAGAGTTTACAAAACTCTAAAAAAAATTAATACCAAATACTTTGGTATTTTGGTCATTGTTTACTGGTTGAAGTTTCCCTCAAAATTTTACAGTTAACAATAGAGATCTCGCACATCTCGTGCTCGGGACCTAATAATTTTGCCATGAACAATTTTCAAGATCATCTGTTTTACACTTCAGCACTTTGCTTTCCTTTTTTCGGAGTGTACAAGTAATAACAATAATAATAATAATACATCAAACTTGTATAGTGCTTTTTTGGACACTCAAAGACGCTTTACGTAAACAGACAGAACAACATAAATTTACACAAAAGCCAGTTTGAACAGGTGGAGTGATTTGAATGTCTGTAGTGAGTCCAGGTTCCTGATGGGTGGACTCCAGCTCCATTAATCTGCTTTGCATGTCGTCTAATGAAGTTTCAATCTGCTTTGTCTGGTCCTGATGGTCAATCAATGCATGATCTGCTAAATGTTGGGCTGATAAGGTTGAAACTATTAATTGTTCCAACTTTTACAACATCATCTCCATGTCAGCTCGGGTTAGCAGAATTTCACATATGGTGTCCTAGGTTTGAAATATTTCTTCCTCCATCCCTTCTGGGGCTGAAATAGATTTCTTAGTAATGTTACTACTCCATTGAACAAATCATACACAGATTATTCATGGCCAAATTAATACTTCTTTCTCTTCCTTTCCTAAATACAGATGAGTTATCACAACCTATTTACTATTTTTAGGCTTTAACTTGAGGAACCATTTTTAAGCGCTACAGCTACATAAAAAAAAATCATAACAAACATAATATTGAAAATACTTAATGCGACGGACATTAAAAAAAACTCACATTCTAAAGCTCAAATCATATCATACTCCAAAAAAAAGAAAGCAAAAAAATTCCCCATTCATGCAAACATTTTTAGACATAATAAATACTGAAGTGAATATATTGTTTCAGCTATTATTCATTGAACAATGTGTCATTTCCATAGTGCACTCTGTTTATCAGCAAAGTCCCGAGTTAAGAACATGGTTTCAGTTCCTTTTCAGATGAAGCATGTGACACACTGTGAGAAGACAGGTCAGTGCAGTTTGGCGGACTCCCTTTTGTAGTAGTGTGTACCATGGACTGACTGTTCATCCTTATCAGGTGACTAGACTTAAACTGCACAAGAGAGAGCTCTTAAGTCTACACAAAACTCCAACAGCAACTAAGAACAGACAAGCTTAGAGTGCAGCAGAACAAATGATCAAACTATAGACTAAGGGTGCCTAAAGCCTCCTCTGGGGGCCAAAATATGTACGTATCAGCGTGCTGAGGGCCAGCACTAATTTTGTGTTGCATTTAATATGTTTATTTGTAAAGATATTATGATTAAATTGTCTTTTATTAACATGTTTTAGGGGAATAGACTTGATTTGGTCTCTTTTGCAACTGCTGACAGTCTTTTAAGCACTAAATTTAATCATATAGATACTCCTAACAAATCTCAGGGCCCCACTTTGGGCACCCCTTCTATAGACCCTTTAAAACAAATACATCTAAATTCTGGACTGAAGGTAAGAAACTGGAGCAAGTGGAAGATAATGTGATTTCAATGGTTAGGTTCGGACTGTCCACTGATTATCGCAAACTATTAAAAATCAAGGTGGTTTTGGACACGTGAGTGATTTCCCAGCCTGGTTAGAAAACATTAACAAATATATTTTACATTTTATTGTTTCTTTTATTGGCCAACATGTCAAACACTTGTGCCGGTTTTACTGAACAATTATTCACTTTATTCCGGAAGTTGCTGTGGTTACACGGGGCAGATGAGCTCAACAGAAAGTAAGTTCTACACGGACTAAAAAACAGTTTTCAGGCCACCCAGGAAATTGGTGCTCTGCTGACTTTTCCCTTGTTGGCCATTTGCGCAAACACTGTTCACGTCAAACTATGGATCATAGACATGAAAAGAGGCCAAAGAGGGTGAGGCGGAATAAGGTGAATAAACTTCACCTTTCACTGCAAAATCTACTTTTGGTGAAGCTCAAATACTTTTTTTTCCCCGTCCAAGTCTTCCTGAAGATGTGAGACAGGCCTCCACTCTGACAATAACAATAATAATAATAATAATAATAATAAATCTTTATTTATAGAGCACTTTTAAAAACAATGTTTACAAAAAGCTCCTCAGTCAGCAAAACTGTGTAAAGAAAGAAAATATATATATACGTATATATATATATATATATATATATATATATATATATATATACATATATAAATTGTATTCTACAAACACACTTGCCCTGCATTTGAAAAGAAACTCAAACTAACTGACATTCTACACTTGGATTTAAAATTATAACTTTTTTTGGTAGAAATACTGAAAATGACCATTTAGCCCTGATGAAAATAGCTTTCTGGTGTTCTGTTTCTGAGCATTTTAAAGTCTATTCTATGAGCGGTCACATTTATACAGTGCTTTTCCACCTTCGAGGCACTCAAAGGAACCACTCACCCATTCACTCACCAGTGTGCGCAGACACTGGGGGCGAGGTGGGTTAAGTGTCTTGCCCAAGGACATAACAGCAGTATTCATCTGTAGGAGCTGAAATCGCACCGCCCACCTGTGGGTCAGTGGATCTGACCACTCAATGAAGGATGTTCATGTTTATGTCTTCCAACTGAGCTACTGTTGCCCCGTCCACTGATCAAAGCCACCAATGATGAGATCACTTTATCAGCCCATTCACCGCTGACCATTAAAGCCAACACATCATACCAACATAATGACATGATGTTGACCAAGGCCATATGAACAATAGAAACAGAAAAAAGCCTTTTGCCTATTCAAAATAAATACTCTTTGAATAGTTCATTGCAATGCAAATGGTCTGTTCCTAAACCTAACCTTAATCGTACCCTAATTGTTAAAAATGTATTGTAAAAAGTAAACTTTAGCTAGCATAGCCACTAATGCAAAGTGGGCAGTTGGGAAAAAAAGTTAAGCAGTTTTAATCACTCTGAAACCCGTGGATATTTACTGGGAGATTCTTATGGATGGATTCTACAGGATGAACATTTAAGCATAAAGAATAACAACGTTAAATAAACACTGACTGTCATCAGAACTTTCAAAATGTACAAAAATCTGAGGCCAAGTGAAGTCAACATTTTCAATATTTAACTGACATCAGATCGTAATACTGATGTGCTCGTCAAAACCTAGAAATGTTAAATGTGTGTATTAATTTGCTATTAATAATCAAAATGCAATAAAATATAATGTATCCTGTGAAACATTATGTTACACTTACTTCTGGGAACATCCTGGAATGTACAGTGTTTACATTTTAGACACGTACTTCGTGATTCCTTGTCGGGATAGGGACTTACCGGAGCCGTTTGTGTCACGAAACCATCGGACTCTGGCGGGGATGAAGCCGAACAGCAGCGTGAGCAGCAGCAGGCCGAACAGAGCTCCGAGCTTCACCTGCAGAAGGTACTCCATGTCGACCACAGCAGGCGCGGGGCTGGACGCGGGGCTCGGTGCGGGGCTGGACGCGGGGCTGGACGCGGGGCTCGGCGCGGGGCTGGACGCGGGGCTCGGCGCGGGGCTGGACGCGGGGCTCGGCGCGGGGCTGGACGCGGGGCTCTTCGCGGGGGTGAGAGCCGTGAAGGAGCCTTTTCATCAGCTGGGGTGCGGTGTCCAGCGGCGGAGGAGCGGTAGACATGAGGAAGAAGACATAAGATAGTGACTGTCCACAAGTCAAAGCTGTTGTTCACAAACCATCGCAAACTGGTGACGTACGGTGGCCGAGAGCGGACAGGAAGGATACGATCAAAACAGAGGGAAAGGTGAATTAAAATACAGTACTAAAGTAATGGGAATTTCTCAAGTAAATGAAAAACTTAAATTATGAAAAAAACCGACCACAAGAATCCTTCTACGGTGTAAAGACAGCTCTCAGTGTGACACTTCGACGCTATAAAGTTAAATATGATATTGCCAACATAGACAACGGTTTTCTTTTTTTCTTTTCCAACTTATTTGATAAGTTTGTAGCTTATACAATTTGAGTTAAAATTAATTGCGTTAAAAAATAACGTGTCATTTTTTCCCACTGAGTCAAGAGATATTTAATGACAGTTTTAAAAAGACTTCTTCCAGCAGAGGGCACCAAAACACCAGAAACGCCCGCGTATACGTCATCATTCCCAGCCGCAAACGCGCTGCTGCCACGTCACCTGTGTGCGCCATTCTGAGCCGATCTGCTGATGTGTTACTAAAACTAGGCACAAGTGGAAGTTTTTGAGCAGATCTTTGAACGCATGGACGCACTTTTCGGTTTGTAACGTAACGGTTCGGTCCATGTGAAAGAAGCCGCAGACAGAGCGGGAATGGCGGTGAGAGCTGGCACTTAACACCGGGTCCGGTGTTCCAGTTTATCTCACTGGAACACCGGCGCTAACATCATGCTGCTGGAGCGACCACTGACCACTCAAACATGTCTTAACGTTAAATGATCCAAGTCACGACACAAGCTGCACATCTTTTATAGACTGTTTTTGAATGCTTTGCTATATGTATATGTATGTATGGATGTTTATATATATAATAATGATGATATATATATATATATATATATATATATATATATATAACATTCCTAAATTTGGAATTGTTTAATTGTCACACTCTTGTATAGGACTCAAATGATAAATCACCTAATTGTGAGTAGTTACTGTAAAATTAAACAGACCAGACAGGGCCTTCTTGAGCACCTCCTTGAGGGCCGCACAGTCACTAAAATATAATACATTTAATATGAGATTGGGCCTCGAGTTAAAAAATGTTTATTTTTATTTATTTATTTCAGGGGACAGTGCATATTAATCCACATTTACATGTAAATATGCCAGAGTGTGCCAGAAGGCTATTTTTCATCTGTAGTCCCTGGACAGATGTTAAAATGTCACCCTAAACATACTAAAGTACAGTTATTACAAAGTTAAAATGCATCACTCTAAAATCATACAATAGACAGACACTGTTAGCAGACAAACCTTGAACACTCACAACAGCAACAAGGCAAACAAGTAACAACAATCAACCAAAAACAATCAAAAGGCAAGAGTCCAGCAAGGGGCAGCGAGAGGAGAACGCTTTAACGCCGACAGGTCTGATTGTCAATGAGCCATTTTTTAACTGAAATTTAAAAGAAACATATGTTTCTGAAGCGTTGATGTTTCTGATGGTGATGGGGGGTGTTATTCTAATGTTGAGCAGCTCGGACAGAAAAGGTGGTTTGACCAAACAGAGTTTTCCTGACGGGGATGACACAGTCCCCTCTCGCTGCACCTCTGGTTCTGTTGTGTTCTGGAGACCTGATGTTAATGAACTGTGAGTGGAGGAGATGACAAGCCGTGAATGATTTTATATATGAGACATAGATGAGCGTATTGGACCATGTTAAGAAAATGTTAAGAACCCCTGCTCTAAAACACACACAAAAAGACCTTTTATAAGACAGACAGTGGCATTAATAAATCAAAATCAAAAAGAATCCTTCAGCAGTAATACACTGTATTTGTAAATATTCTCTATTTAGAAGCCATCAGTCCCATGTTTCAACCTCTATTTGGTTGATCATGTATTTAAAAAAATAATTGTTTGACTGGTTGACTACTTAATACATTGTTAGTTGCAGCCTTTCCTTTGTAATAACTTGACTTGGGTCAGTATTGTACGGATTGTATCTTGTCATAACTCTCTTCTCTTTCTCCCTCAGCCCAAAGGTAAAGTGGGCACAAAAGGAAAGAAGCAGATCTATGAAGAGAATGTTGGCACTTTGCAGTTCTACACACGAGTCATCCTCGGAGCCAATGTAAGGACAGCCCAAGGCTCAAGTTTTTATTTCTTTATTTAACCATTATTTAGCTCAGACGTCACACTAATCTGTTCCCTATAAACAGTTACAACCCCCACATCCCACTCCCAAAGATTTCAGCATTGTTTGAAACGCTCTGATCAGAATCAGTTTGAAATAAGATAAGTGATCTATTATGCAAAATAGTTTTTTGTTGCTTTTAAACATAATATAATTGTTTTTCCCTTCTCATTAAACCACTCAGAGTTATATTTAGAGTGATTTATGCTGTAAGTAATCTTTATTCTCCTGTGAACAAGACTCCATTGATCCAACAGTTTTACTGCTCCCCAGATTCCCCCCTGAGACACGCCCACTGCTCTTTACTTACTCTTTACTTCATTTGCTTAAACAGTGACTCATTGGACGTTGGATTCATCAGTGCTGTGTAAACATTTTGGCACAAATGAAAATAATCCTGTGCTTGCTCTCGAACTGCAACTGCAACTCTCTTGTTAAGAAACAGTCGTAGATTAGAACTATACAGTCTTCTTAAATAAGTACTTGAAATAAGTAGTATTTATCTTGATTTGAGTACGGTATATATTTTTCTTAAGATAAGATTGTCAATGGAACAGGCATAAAATGTCTAATTTTACCTAAAATGTGAAAAAGAGAAGCGTCTTCTAACTTTAAATTAGAAAAAATGCTACTGCACTAGATGTACAAATTCTATTCTGTAAACTAGTGTGCACTTTAAGATTTTGGTGCTGACTTTTAGGGCGTTACATGGCCACCTCCTGCCAACACGTCCGCCATGATTAACCCTTCAGCCCGTAGCCTGAGGTCCGCTGGCCACAATCTGCTGATGGTCACTCGGGCATCCTTCAAAACATGAGATCGATCCTTCAAAGCGGTTGAATGATCTACTTTCATTCTCTGCACAGCGTAGATGGTTTTAAAAAGCAGCTTTAATTTTACTTAACTTAATTTATGTGTATTATGAATGCAGTTTATATTATTATTATTAATGTTATGTTAATATCTTATTATTCCTATGCCTATGTGAAGCACTTTGTGACCTGTGTCTGTGTAGGTGCTATACAAATAAACTGTGTAACCTTCGAGGACTGCGGGATTACACAGAGAGGATAAATACTACTTAATTCAATCACTTGTAATTGTTTCCAGAATAATGAGAATGATTAGACTTGATGTGTTTGCAGAAGTCTGATCATCAGAGCAGTTAGTAGATCATTCATGGATGAAGCATTTGAATGACAAAGACTAGGGCTGTGCCAAAGTGGCAAAATATTGATATATTGTGATACTGAATGAGGTGACACCGTATCGATATCGTGAGCTGCTGTATTGAAACGTCACCGTGAGCGATTTGTTTGTATAATTTCCTGAATTATTTTGTGACGGTGCTACAATTTTGTTGCTTGTTTAAAAAAAGGAAACTTGTTTATGTAAAACATGTGACGTATCCACTGTTTTGGTGATTTAAAGGGGGTGTATTTAATCTTAAGTTTGTGCTGATCATGGTCATGTTGTTAAAATGTATTGGATTTTAAAAAAAAATCCTGATATATTGCAGAATATCATGAGCAATATATTGATTATTGCAATTATGGCAATAATGCGATATATCATGAGCAGTGTGTGGTGTTGTGTGGAGTTGTGAGGGGCCTGTGATTGTTGACACTTGTTAACCTCCTTCACTCTAAACTAGACATAGTACACAACAATAGAAATGGCATCATTGATTTCCTGTTAAAAGCAATCACAGTTCTTAACATTTGAGTATGGCCCCTGGAGTTTGACATTCGAAAGAATAGCAAGTAATCACATGATTGTGGGCGGGGATAAGGGGAAAAGGGCTGCTGCAATAGGTCTGTGTCCAGAGTGTGCATCAATAGTAGGAATCTAAAGAAATATCACTTGATTTTTTTTTTCTTTTGGTTAGGATTATGATAAGGGTAAGATGGAGGAACAGATCATTTGGTAAGATAACTGAGAATCAACAGACACAAATGAAATTGTGATTTAGATTGACTTGCACTGTGGTGTGCAGCCCTAATAAAGGCCCATTCCTCAAATGCAGGAGAATGCAGGATTACTCAAACATGCAGGAATCAATAGACCTTGGAGTAAACCAGGTCACTCCACCCGTTTCCAAGTAGCTCCCCAAAGGGACAAACACCACGTCGTCACAGAAACATATCTTGATGAATCATTCAAAATAGATTTATGGCATGCAGAGACGCGCAATTAACCATATATACAATTGGGATTTCAATTACAAAAATACAATGACTCACCTTCTGTTCTAAGTTATACGTGTCTCATTTTGCCTTAAAACCTGGAGCAAAGGCACTTTTCTAAAACAATTCTAATAAAATCTATTCAGTCTATACTTTCTCTACAGAATCATTTTACCAATATTGAAATCATTGTGATTTCAATTATGCACCAAATGACTGATTATAATTTTTGCCATAATCGAGCAGTTCTAATCACAAGATTCTTCCAATAACCAATGTAAATGTAAATATATGATCGTCCATAAATCAAACCATAGTCAGAATGTGGCAGTATATCTAACCACGCCCACTTGTCTCAAAAATGTAGGAAAGAAAAGATAACATGTCTTTTTTTTTCTTTTCCCCAACAGGCAATCTATGCAGTTGTTAACCTTCTCATCTTCTACAATTCGTCTACTTTTTGGACATGGGTGAGTTTGTCCTGTTCAAACGCAAACTGGAACTCAGAGAATGTGTTGTTTTGAACCCGTGCCTGCTTTTCCCGCTCCTGGTCCAGCTGCTGCTTGCGTTCGCGTTGGCCGTGTTCGTGGGCAGTTACCGCTCCATGTCGTCAATGGCTAAACCAGTGTTTGCCGAAGATGGCAGTTTGGTAGACGGAGGCATAGACCTGAACATGGAGCAGGGCATGGCAGAGTAAGTGTACAGAGAAGTACAAAGGGCAGTCATGTCATGCAGTAATGTCATGTTTGAATATTTCAGGCACCTGAAGGATGTGATTTTACTCACAGCAATCGTACAAGTGCTCAGCGTGATCTCCTCATATTTCTGGTATCTATGGCTTCTGGTAAGAATGTTTCTTTAGATTTATGTCCCATAAATGTTGACACCCGTGGTTGTTATTCTATTGAGGCTTGTACACTTGTTTTCAACTGAATTAAAGAGGCCGAAGAGGAAACTTTAGTTTTGATCCAAAAAGCAGCCGTCATAGGGTCAGAATTAGCGATGGGGTGTACCTGCTGGCCATTTGGTTTTCGTTTTGAAAGGGGAAATCCAAAGTCTGAAAACCACTCATTTCCAGTTTTTGGTTTTCAAAACAAAAATGGCAAATCAGGAAATGATTGATTTTGGTTTTAAGATCGAAAAATCGGAAACAGAAATGGAGTCGTTTTTTATTTTTCTATTTTAATTGTTAAAACTGAAAGACAAAAAAGGAAAACACCATTTGGATTTGATTTAGAAGTATTCTACTCAGCTCCCCTCCCCTTCAAAACACTCAGCAAACGCCCCCAAGCTGTTACACCCTGGATGGGCGACAGCTTTTATCCCAATCATAAATATTTAAAGAGGAGGTTTTGGAGTGGAGGAGTGTTGTTTTAAATCCTTAAGATAAATAAAATAACAACAAACTATTGTAATATACTGCCTGTGTCCCTTCCTGTGCCGGGACACAGTGGCTCTAGCTCTAGTAACAGGCCACACCCACACACGGTGGACTGGACTCTGTCTGGTGACATCTAAGCAAAATGTTAATAAAAATCTGAAATATAATCATGCTCACTAACCTTTTGTACAATGTGTAGTTTCTTTTGTGTTTTATTATATTAAAAATAACAGTAAAAATCCAGAAATAAATGTTAGTAAGTTACAGTGAGTTGCCATGACTTGAAGTAAATCAATAAAACTCTTAATAATCCATGTTAAAAGTACATTTGCGTCCATGTCTGTCCCGTCCTGTACCTGTTGCTCACTTCCATCTCTGGTCGTTCATTTTCTCCAGCGGGAGCAGCACAGGGACCACAGCAGCCACAGGTCCTCGCTCAGAGTCCGACGGCTCTTGGGCTTTTCATCTAGTGCTGCCAGGTTTTGGCTCCCAGTGTCATTTTACAAAGAAGTGGAACGCACTAAGATCAAGAACAGGAACACTAAAGGGCTAAAGTCACTGGCTTTCAAAAAGTGTCACTAAGCTAAATATTTACTTTGATTGCGTGTGGTGAGGTTGTGGTCAGGGATCCGGTGATCCATCTGTGTCGTACAACATAAATCGTGGAGACGGATAAGCACCTAAGACTCCAATGGACATTACATTTGGACAATAAAGCCAGTAAAATAACTTGTCTGACAAAAAGCAGGAAGGCCTGTTACTAGAGTCAGAGCCGAGCAAACCACTGTGTCCAGGAACAGGAAGGGACGCAGGCAGTATGTTACAACAGTTTGTTGTCATTTTATTTCTCTTAAGGATTTTAAACAAGACTTCCACAATGTCAAAAACCTGCTGGTTAGATAGTTATGATTGGTTTTGAGACAAAATCATAACCTGGACCTTGGATTTCCCATTTCAAAAAGAAAATCAAATGGTCAGCAGGTTCACGGACCCCACTGGCCTCATAGCCAGCCACAGCCCAAAGCTTCACCAAATGAAGCCTCAAAATACTGCCATCTACTGGAGATATTAATGGATTACAAACAATATAAAGTTTATTTGAAAACTGCCCAACCAATGTCAATGAAATTTTGGTTATAAAAATAACAAGAATATTTATGAATTGTTTTATGTTCACATACACATACACAGAGTATTTATCTGTTTTTCCGATTTCAAAAACACAAAGCCTTGGTCCTGTGTTGTCTTGTTAGTGACACACAGTTCATTTCGAGGCTTCATTAGACACGCCCCACATCAGGCTTCATTATACCCTTCACTAGTCACAATCAGACTGCTGTGTGCTCTGTGCGTCTAATTATAGTGTTTTATTCTCCACAAGCTGAGCCCTGTTTGCATGCTAGTTGTTGTTTTTATTTATTTAATTAATTTATTTTAAAAGGGGACCATTAGAACATAAATGTTACCATTTGATGCATTGTACCAGAGTTAGCCTTAGGCTAATTTACATCTGCTG
>CM033621.1:27815049-27867549 GCA_019453435.1 Rhinogobius similis
TTTAGTTTCATAATGGTAACGCTTGTCTGGACTAAACAGACTCTAAAACACACATGCAAAAAACTTTTATAACAAAGACTGTGGCATTATTGAATACAAATAAAATAATAGATCTGAAAATCTTTTACACTATTCACAAACACACACACAAGGCCACCACATTTCAACCTTCATTTGGATGATAATACAGTCCCAATCAAAAGCCAAAAACCAGTCGAGTAAATGGCAGAAGTTGTGGTCATGGTGAGCAAGATTTCAATTGGAACAAAAAATGGGAGTGAGACCAAAAGAAAGGTTTGTTTTATTGAAAACGGTGTCATTTTCTGCCAGGTATCCACATGATGTTCTGATGGCAAAGGCAAAAAAACCATCTCTTTATTGAAGGTGTTTGGGTTGTTGAGCTGCATAGGCAGGGCCTCTCCATCACTGCTGAGGGACGCAGTGAGACACGCATTTGGAATTTCTTAAAAGATCCTGAGGTGAGAAACTAGAGAAATACCAAGGGCTCAGAGAAGAGCTGGAGAGGCCTGAAGGTGAAGGCCAAAGTGGTGCCCGAGGTGATGGGAGCACTCGGGGCAGTGGCCCCCAAACTGGAGGAACATCAGACATCTCAGTCCAGAAGAGAGGAACAGCTGAGATATTGAACCCTCAAGCTCCCTGGGCTCTGGTAGAGGACCCGAGCTCAGAGATGGATGAGAGAGACCAGAGGAGGGTGAGAAGGGAGTATTTTTGTACTCTATGTATATTTATTTATTTAGCGCTGTAAAAGTTAACGCCTTAATTTGTGCGATTAATCATAACAAATTGATGTGGATTAATCACACGGTTTGATTTGACAAAACAGGCTCTTTTAGATCAGTGGTTCCCAAAGTGGGGGTCGGGACCCCTCGGGGGGTCGCGAGGGATGAGCTGGGGGTCGCGACATGATTTCAAGATCTCATTTTAATGAATATGACATTGTATTTGCTCTTTTTTAAAATTAAGTAATTAAGTATCTTTTAGTGAAACAGGGTCCAATAAGACAATAAACTATTCAAATAACCAATATTAAACCTGATTTAACACGCTTTGACACTTACAAATTATTTCTGCTGTCATTTTCATTTCGCTTTGGGGGTCCCGAATAGGTTACATGGCTATTTTGGGGGTCCCTGCCAGAAAGGTTTGGGAACCTCCGTTTTAGATCACGCAGGAGGCTTTACCTGAGGATGAAGGAGGAAGGTACAGGGGAAGCGCTGTAGTCACGCTGTTCATTTTACACATATAATCCATAAATCCTCACGCTGACGAGTTTAAATCACTCAGCAGCTGATGTTTATGAGCGCGGAGCAGCAAAGAGCGGTTTGGCTTTGCACCGTGCAGCAGAACAAACCACAGACGGTGGAGATCACGTGTCCAGCTGCGTGTGCTCCGTGTCAACTGGACCAAACAGGTTACCAAACATTAGAGAGCACGTGCAGACGCCAGACCAGCTCCAGCCGTCTCCATGAATGGCAGTTATTTGTGTAACCTATATATGCCATTAATCCATTAAACATGTCGCCTAGATTTACCTGAAACATGTGCCACAGACTCAATATGAAATGTGTAGACTTTAATTAAGTCTAAGCAGATGTAAATAATGTATTTAAATCTGTTAATAAATAAAATGATTGAATTTTCAGAAGAAAATGTGCAAAAATACATTAAGATAGCCATGTAAACTATGACACTTGAAAAAGTGCACGGTGGCAGAGCGGCTAGAGCTTCTGCCTCTCAAAAGGAGATCGTGGTTTCGAATCCCGGACCACCCCAACATCACACGATCTCTCTGGGTGGAGTCTGCATGTCCTCCCTGTGTTACCGTGGGTTCTCTCCGGGTTCTCCGGCTCCTCCCACCGTCCAAACACATGACTGTGTAGGTTAATTGACAACTCTAAATTGTCCCTAGTGAATGAATGTGAGAGTGAATGGTTGTCTGTCCTTGTCTCTGTCTCTGTGTTAGCCCTGTGAGGAGTTGGCCACTGTCCAGGGTGTACCCCGCCTAAGGCCCAAAGTCACTGGGATAGACTCCAGTCACCCGCGACCCCTAACGGGAATAAGCGGTAGAAAATGAATGAATGAATGAATGAATGATTAATCGTGATTAATCACAGTTTCCAAGTGTGATTAATCAGATACATTTAAGTGCACATTATACACATGCATACGGCTTTTCATGTAGTGACAAAATCTTTCGTAATTGTTGTAGTGGAGTGTAAGCACCCTCAAGGATTACGCATGACAACGATTTCGAAAAACGGTTTTATTCTTCACAACCCGTGAGAACTGGTACACAAAAAATGCAAATATTAAAATACATTTGTTCTTTATATCAAACACACAAAATAAAAGTAGACAAACCTCGTGAGTTGACGTCCAACGAGGGGCTATTTTCTCATTAAGGGCTTCCGTTTGTCTTCCCCTGCTTCTTATTTGTACTTTGTTTGTATTTCTTTGTTTATTACATTATTTTCACTTTAATTTTACCAGATGCAAGACATGTCGCGCTGAAGGCTGAGTACGCTGGGCGGAACCTTATTTTAAATGACTTGTTCTGTGCATAATCCACCACTAGATGGCGTAAACATAAAGATACATGACAAACGCTAAAAAAGACTAAATGAAATGCATAGAGAAGACCGAGAGTTACATGGAGTCTTCTCCACAATAATTGAGCACTGGGTTCCACTTTGACATTTCCTTTCAGAATGTAATGAATCTTTCCATTTGGAGCAATTGAAAAACGAGGTGGTTCAGTGTCATTGAACAAATGCTGAACAATTGTTAATCATAAGTATAGCAATAATGATTTTGTATAATGTCTTAATTTTGTATCTCTGGCAGGTAACCCCAAAAAGCATTGGAGAGGAGTTTTGAACTCCATTGTTGTTGTTTTAGTCATGCTCCCATGATCTCTTGCTTTGGGTAGTTACACCATTTAACATGATCAGCTGACTATAAATATGACTCTTCTAGCTTTCTGTAAACTAATTTGAAAAAGCATTTTTTCCGAGACAGTAAGGCCCTAATCCCTGTTTGTATTGTGGGATTGAGTTTAGAAAATGTATAATTTGCAAATATCTGAAGAAGTTTTTGTTTGGCAGCTTAAATCTTTCTTCTGACTAAATGGACTTAATATAATAATATTGCCTTCATATAAATCGTGACTGATGCTTATTCCATATTTCCTCCGTTCCTTGAAACCAGCGTGTTCACAGGATGGAATGAAAATGGGACTGTCTGCTTTAAGAACTAAGAATGAGTATTTTGGGCAGATTGAAAACTCCTTTATTGTACTCCTTGTGTTTAGAATATTGTAAGATATGAAATTATTTTCTGCTACTAATTGTTGTTTCAAAATTGCTACAAAAAAAAGTGCTATTGGAACAAGCTGTGGATTGTATCCTAAATTCAGTATCTTGTCCCAGCTCCGATAGATTCTGGAGCTTCACTGCAAAGTGATGATGCTGGAAATTCAGCACAGCACGACCTCCAATTTTCACAGGTAGCTGTAGTTTACCTAATTTCATTTTGGGGCAGCAGTTATTCCAGATAAATTTAGCCAGACTTTTATGCAAGTCTCTAAATAAAACATTTGATATAACGAGAGGTATCATTTGCATGGGGAAGTATATTCGTCCCATTAAAGATGAGGGTAATGATGCCCATTTTATAAGATCTAAGTTAGTTTAACTTTGACAGTCTCTTCTAAGTAGTACGGAACATTACCGATAGTATGATTCCGAGATATTTAAAGCCATTTAGAGAAAGTTTCAACTGATTAAGAGTTGGATCATTTAAACCTGGACTGCTACCAGTGGTAAGGCTGACTCATATTCATTTATACCCTGAATGTTCACTAAATATTTGAATAGTTTCCAAAACATATGGGATAGATGATTTTATTGCCTCAGCTAGGGGTTCAGTTACTAACTTACAACCCTGGCGAGTTCCTCTTTCCAAAGTGAAAGGATTAGATGTGATTCCATTCGATAGAGCAGTGGTCTTTTCGAGCCTGAGGCACCACTACACGCACCTTTCTTAAAACATATTTATTCGGACTGGCTTTTAACACTTAGTATTGCAGAGACATTTTATTCTGTACACTGTACACTGTTTTATTGATTACACTCTTAATGTCTTGTATTATGGTTTTTAAATGTATATTGGAAAGCACTTTGGTCACCTTGAGTGTTGTGAAGGGCTACATAAGTAAAGGATGATTGAGTTGAAATTAATTTAAATCTTATATAAGTTGTAAATCACATGGACAGAATTTAATTGAGAAAACTGCTATTTTTTCTCTCTCTCTCTCTTTTTTTTTTTTTTTATTTGGCTATGTTTTGGAAATACAATGGCAATACGAAACACTACTGAAGCCTAACCTAAAAGCATGACCTGTGTCCCTAAACGCTGATAAAAGTGCAAAGCAGAGTCTGACCTGTTCTCTCACTCTAATCAGTCGTGAGAAGCAGGCTGTGGGCCTTTTTCAGGGCAAATATTACAGACGCGAGTTTCAAACGTTGACGCTGATCGAGCGATTATCCGCACAGTGTGCGTGTGTTAATTAAGACTCGCTCTCGGATTAAAACGACAGCGGGACGTTTCTCTGTTTTACATGAAATAAAAAGTGTCTAAAACGTTTCAGTCTCCTCTGATGTGAGATCTTCCTCCCCTTCGCTCTCGTGCATCGTCAGCGTGCATAACGCCACGCCCCTCTTTTTAAACAAATTGTTGCATGAATTACAATTGTTTTCTGTCAAAAACAACATAAATAGCGTTCTACCGAAACAATTGGCAACGTTTATTTCCTGAATCTATAGTTGCCTATATTCATTTGTCTTAATTTCAAAAAATTAAATTCAATTTAAAAAATCCATCGAACTCCACAATTTTGGGGTGCTGCGGCGCCCCCTTTGAGAAAGCCTGCGATAGAGCCACAGCTTTTGTGGAAGTGTAGAATAACTTCACTGACTGAATGAAGGAGTCCAAAATTTTCCATGACCTTGAACATGAATTTCCATTCTAGTCGCTCGAACGCTCTCAGCGTCCAGTGAAATGACCATAGCGTCTAGCTGGTTATACTTTGCATACTGTATGATTCCCAAAAGACCTTAAAAACGTTTGTGTGTGAATAACGGCCTTGCACGAATCCTGTTTGGTCTAGTTTAATAATTGTGCTCAAAACAGTTTGTAATATTTTTGCTTTAGCCAGGATTTTGTGTTGTGTTGTGTTGTGTTGTGTTGTGTTGTGTTGTGTTGGTTTGTAAGAAGGTGGATCTTCCACATTTTTGCCTTGTTTAGGGATCAGTGTTTTGGCTGCTGTTTGTATAGAATTTGGCAATTTCTGTAAAGAGAATTAATGCATGAACATTCTATGCAGAAGTGGAACTAAAATGTCTTCAAATGTTTTGTATAATTCTGCTGAAAATCCGTCAAGTGCAGCCGCTTTTCCAGAGGGCAAATTTTCTATAGTTTCTATAATCTTTGAAATGGAAATTGAATGTTGCTGATCACTTATTTGTGGCAAGTTTATATTATTTTAAAAATAATCATTTCATTTCATCATTTCAGCACTTTCTATATTCTTCATATCTTATGAAAAATGTTATTTGTCTCTTCTGATGTAAATAGTCTCTTTCCATTGGGACCTTTAAGGCAGTTACTCATTACTGAGTTAATGTTTGGGAATTTCTGTTTTAGGGGATCAGTGTTGTTTTTTGAGGTGTGGTCCTAAACCTTTGATCACCTGCAGAACACCCTATGTCAGTTTAACTGTTGTTTTCAATAAAATGGTTACTTGGCTACTGGGGCGCAGTAGGTAGAGTGGGCGCCTTCTGATCTGAAGGTCGGCAGTTCGAATCCCACTCCAGACATGGAGTAGTTGAGTGGTCAGATCCTCTGACCCGCAGGTTGGTGGTGCGATTTCAGCTCCTTCAGATGAATAATGCCGTTGTGTCCTTGGGCAGGACACTTAACCCACCTCGCCCCCAGTGTCTGCGTACACTGGTGTATGAATGTGTGAGTGGATGGGTGACTGGTTCCTTGATGTAAAGCGCTTTGAGTGCCTTAAAAAAGGTAGAAAAGCGCTGTATAAATGTGACCTTTTACCATTTACTTTTTATTGAAAACAATAAATCTCACTCACTTTGTTGTTGCATATTGAAGCTCTACTTGAACCTTGTTAAGACCCAACCATGAAAATGTGACTTTTGCCATTTATTCAACTGGTATTAGACTTATGATCGGGACTGTATTTCTAATCACAGCTACAAGTCATCCTTCCATTTGAAGTTGATTCACTTCAGTTGAGCAGTAGAATGGTGACATTTTCTCTGAGTAACCTGTAAACGTTCAGAAAACGTTGATGTGCTCTTGTTGTGTCCTCAGGCCCCGGCCCGCGCCCTCCACCTGCTCTGGGTGAACATTCTAGGGCCCTGGTTCACCGCTGAGAACCCATCAGCTCCAGACGAGGTGAATGAGAAGAAGCAGAGGCGACAGGAGCGCAGACAGATGAAGAGATTCTGACACTTTTTTAATATGCTCATCTAATACACAGCCATAAGGAAACATCTGATACTATTCTCTGGAACACGGTCCAAACCTTACACTCTGGATTTTTCTTTTACAACTGGATCTTTTTGTTTCGTTGTTCCTCATACCCCTGATTTTACCCTTGGTCGTCATGTCGTGGTCTGTTGGTGTTTAAAGATGCACTATAGCCATGTTTTGACTGGTTCATTTTGGAGTGAATTGGTAGGTCTCAAAGTGCTTTCAGTGAACTTCGTCGGTCCTGATCCAAAGCAGACCCTGAGAGGCAGGGTCCAAAGTGGTCTGACACTCTTCATCCTCCAGAACACTTTTGTGTGAGATGTTTAGATAGGATAGAACACAGACTCAGGCAAAAACAAGACATAAAAAATAGATAGAAATGGAAAATAATAATTTCTCACCAAACTGTGGCTGTGATAAAGCAGCATATTTCCACTGTTGCTAACTTGTTGAGCCCGCACACACAAAGCACGCATCAGCTGTTTCCTGTTTATCGACAGCATAGAACTCACGTTGTCAAGACCCAACATATTATATTTCCAGTGCATAATGCACCTAACATTTTCCAAAGCCAATGCATTACATAAAGAGGTTAAATAAAGAGAAGGGAAATAAATATGAGAGAAATGTAAATTGTAAATGTATGAATGAAGGGAACCCTTCAGTATCACCCTTTGGCGCACTCTGGTGGTCAGGAGGGCTCAGGAGCGGTGGAAACATGGCTAATGTCACTTCTCTGGTGGAGAGGCTCATAGAGATGTTACTGTTTGCTCGGAATTTTTTATAATATAATGATGAAAACATGCATTCTCACAGAGCCTCACCTCAGATCTGGCTTATTACTTTTTTCTCCATGCAGATTGATAATTTAATGCCATACTCTAACATTCCAAGCAAAGCGGTAACATCTCCATGGAGACAAGCAGGGGGTGGACCAGAGAAGTTACACTGTGCACCTTTAAAAATGACCACTTGGACACACATTTCATCCACATTTTTTAAAATTTAATTTCACAAGAGAAATCTGTCAGTGCTCACTGTCTTAACAGATCTGGAAAAGAGAAGAGATTTATAGTTGAATGATTGGTACGATGTTTTTCAATAAAAATAAAAAGGACAGTAAAAGTGTGTTTTTATTAAACGACATATTCTACTACAGTGACTTTCAACCATGTGCTAACAATGTTCTGTCATCAAAGACACACCTGAAGTTGCATTCTGCGGCATTCAGATGTTTTGAGGAATTCTAGTTGGAAAATCCTCCCCCGTCCGACCATCAAAACAGATCCTGCTGAACTCCCTCGATCTGGGACATATGTTCAGATAATCCACGTCACTTATCTGAGAATCTTCTGCTGTTTTAAGTCCTTAAATCATCGACTCGTTCTGAGCATTTCTTCCGTTCACTGTTCATTCTAACTTGATAATAGCGTGTCACACATTCTTTCCAAGAGATAACATGACAAAAATGTGTATAGTGCTGGAGACTGCTGAGAAAAACTTTTAATTATTTAATAATAAACTTTTTTTTTTTGTTTCAAAACATGAGATGGCAAATTCAAGGTGCTGAAGAGCATGTTTAAAGGTTAATAACAATATGAAAAATTAGATGAAAGCTGGTTTGTAGATCACCATAGACCTCATGTTATCAGTATCTGTTAAGCCTATTCATCACTTGTGACATTTAGATGGACAGTACAATCCAATAACTAGAACAATTAGATAATCAAATAATTTTATGTGATTTCTGTTGTGTGTTTTCAGCACTAGAGAAATCCTCTTTAGTCACAGGCAAAAGCAAAAACAGGCTTTTGAAGGTTTCATCTGTTTAATTCCTATCTTTTCCAGCTGGTGCCTGTTTCATTTCAGAAGTCAGATTAATGTGATCTGTTGAGACTTTGTTCACATTGCGAAGGATCAGATTCGACTCCGATTTAGTTCCACTTCTGAAAGTGGCCTGGGTCGCATTTGAAAACATCAGGTTCAAGTTGTTCACACCGTCATAAAAAAAATCAGATCCAGGCTACATCTGTGCAAAAAAACCCAATCTGATTTGATCTGCAGTGTGATTGTACCCTTTATTGAACTTTCAGTAGGACTTGTTTGCTGAGTTGTAATACTACTGAAAGAACTTAAGACAGAGGACAGTTTCTTTTTCAGTATGCTACATTTCAAACAACTAAATATTATGTAACCACAAAATCGTATCCATGCAGAGAAAAAATCAAAAAGGAGCGAGAAGGCTAAAAAGACCATTGAAAAAGTCTTAGACACAGCACCTTGGATTTTGTGATGGAGACCCCTTATGTCCACTTGTTGACGTGACCATTTTAAATCAACCAATCAAACCTTATTTATCCCTCCCACTATCTTCAGGTGCATTTAACCATTTAACGTCACCTCTGCTGCTGTAAAGCCTGATGATTGTCTCTCGTGTTGCGTGTTCCACCAGTGAGTGTTATGCAATCCTGATTCATTCATAAGTCCATTCATTCAGTTGATGTGTCCAAATGAACATTTCTGCATCGCAGACGTCCGGCGCGTGCATAAGGGTCAACTCAGGACACTTACCTCCAGCCTATCATTTTTGTTACGTTATCTGGCAGTTTTATTGTCTTAGGAATGTTCTTTTTGCACATTTGCACCTTTGAAGGTTAAAAATAAAAAAAAGTACAGTGAATAAATACAATGAACAAATATTTTGCACAATGTCTATATGTATTTTAGTGCAGAAAATGTCTTATTATGTGGGGACCCTAACCAAAAAACTTTGATTAGATCATAAATATGTTTTCTGTTTTGGAGGATATTAGGCATACTAAATACATGCCTGTAAACTCAGGCATAGTGAACAAGATGACAGTCTAATGGCCCACTCCTGGGCGAAAATTGAACATTCACAGCGCTCAAATTTTTTTTTCCGCAATGATACTTTTTGTCTGAAATTGCACATTTCAGAAGATAAAATAACTCCTACTTTGTATAGCAAATATGGCCATATAAGTTACTTTAAAAGTAACTTCAGAAAAGAATCACACTGGATCACTACACTGTTTGGACATTATAGAATCCTAGTGGTTTTATCAAACAAGGCAGTTTTAACTTATACACTTATAGAGAATATGTATGGAAGCTTTTTAGCCTCTTTATTCAAATTGAAATGTAAATGTTTAATTTAGAATTGTCTTTTCAAAATGAGAATTAATTTTGCAATATCAATTTGCATTTTGAAATTACATTTCGCAAATAACACTTTATTTGGTATTTTGCAAAATGTTCAAAAGTTGTTCTGATCATTTATTATTCCTGTTATTGCATTGTTCTTTTATGAAGTTCATGTCACTATGTAATTGGATAAGATGGGGGGTTGGGCCTGGTGCGGAGGGCAGCAGTGTGGTGGTGTGAGTGAAAGAGAAGGAGAGGTAATGCGCAGGCTGGGAGCTAGCTTCTTATTTGTTTTGCTATGTTGAGATGATTATTGGCGTGGTTACGGCCGACAGTGACTGGTTTTGTTCTGACAATAAAACAACAGTCTGTGAACAGCTCTCTGTCTCGTGCATTACCTCCGGTGAGACTTTATTTCGTTGTTTTATTGCGTGTTTTTGCCGCGATGTGTGTGTAACAAAGACATTGAACTGTTAGTTGTTAGCATGAGGCCATATTATCTGCCCCGGGAGTTTTCACATATTATTGTGATAGCAGTGTATGTGGCCCCTTCTGCTAATGCTGACAATGCTTGTGAAGCTCTGCTCTCCTGCACCAGCAGGTTACAAACACAGCACCCACAGGCTCTCTTCCTCATCTCTGGTGACTTCAACCACGCTTCTCCCTCATCTGTTCTGCCAACATACACCCAGTATGTCACCTGCCCCACCAGAGACAAGAAAACCCTGGACTTGTTCTTTGCAAACACCAAGGACGCTTATTCTTCTTCTCCTCTTCCCCCCCTGGGCAAATCGGACCACAACCTTGTACATCTGTGGCCTGTGTATGAACCCGTCGTGCACAGGCAGCCAGTGGTGCCCCGTGTGGTGAGGAGGTGGTCTGCTGAGAGCGAGGAGGCTCTGAGGGACTGCTTCAGCACCACTGTGTGGGCAGAACTTTATGACCCACATGGGGAGGACATCAACTCCATCACAGAGTTCATCACGGACTACATTAACTTCTGTTATGAAAACACTGTACCCTCCCGGACGGCGCGGTGTTTTCCAAACAACAAGCCGTGGATTAACCGTGACATTAAGGCTCTGTTGAAGGAGAAGAAGAGAGCGAACAAGGAGGAGCTGAGGACTGTGCAGAAGAAGCTGAGGAGGAAGCTCAGGCAAGGGGAAGCCAGCTACAGGAGGAAGATGGAGGAGCAGCTCCAGCAGCAGAACATCCAGGGAGTGTGGAGGAGCCTGAAAACCATCTCAGGTTTCACCTTTAGTGGGTTAACAATCTGAATTCTCACTTTCTGAGATTTGATCAATCACCCACCCCTCCCCCCGCACAGCTGCAAACCCACACCCCTACGGCTGGACAATGGCCCACACCCGATCCTCTTCACACCTCTGCTTCAGTCCATCAGCTCACCACACATCAACCCACCACCAATCCCCCCAGTGCACAGTCACCCCACCCACCCCTGTCCTTCACTGCAGCACAGGTGAGGAGAGAGCTGAGGAGGATTAAAACCAGGAAGGCAGCAGGACCAGACGGTATCAGCTCCAGGCTCCTTAAGTCCTGCGCAGATGAACTGTGTGGAGTTATGGAGCATGTCTTCAACATGAGCCTAAAGCTGAGGGTGGTACCACAGGTCTGGAAGACCTCCTGTGTGGTACCAGTGCCAAAGACACCGCGCACTAAAGACCTCAGCAGCTTCAGGCCGGTGGCTCTCACGTCTCATCTGATGAAGACACTGGAGAGGCTGGTCCTGGACCACCTCCGCTCCGCCGTGAGCTCAGCCATGGATCCGCTGCAGTTTGCGTACCGGCCTGGCATTGGAGTGGAGGATGCCGTCATCTTCCTGCTGCACCGCTCTCTCTCTCACCTCGAGAACCCTGGCAGCGCTGTGAGAATTCTGTTCTTTGATTTCTCCAGCGCCCAGTTTGTGAGAGCCCGGGATTGTGTGTCTGACACTCTGACCTGCAGTGTGGGGGCGCCACAGGGCACTGTCCTCGCGCCCTTCCTCTTCACCCTCTACACCTCGGACTTCAGACACAACACGGACAGCTGTGTTCTGCAGAAGTTCTCTGACGACTCTGCCATCATCGGACTCATCACGGACGACGATGATGCAGAGTACAGAGGACTAACGCAGGACTTTGTGGACTGGTGTCAGCAGAACCACCTCCTCATCAACGCGGGAAAGACCAAGGAGATGCTGGTGGACTTCCACAGACGCCACTCCACTGCCCCCTCACCAGTGAACATCCAGGGAAGGGACATTGAGAGAGTGGACTCATACAAGTACCTGGGTGTTCATCTGAACCACAAACTGGACTGGACTCATAACACAGACACACTGTACAGGAAGAGTCAGAGTCGGCTCTACCTCCTGAGGAGACTAAGGTCTTTTGGAGTGTCAGGGCCGCTCCTGAGGACCTTCTACGACTCTGTGGTGGCATCAGCCGTCCTGTACGGTGTGGTCTGCTGGAGCAGCAGCATCACAGAGAGGGAGAGGAAGAAGCTGGACAAGGTCATCAAGAAGTCCAGCTCCGTCCTGGGCTGTGCTCTGGACTCAGTGCGTGAGGTGGGGGACAGAAGGGTCCTGGCTAAACTCACATCTATGCTGGACCATGAGTCCCACCCCCTGCAGGACGCTCTGTCTGCCCTGGAGAGCAGCTTCGGTGACAGACTGATTCACCCTGGCTGTGTGAAGGAGAGGTTTCGCAGGTCTTTCCTTCCTGCTGCTGTCAGACTCTACAACAGAGGCTTCGCCAGACCAATTTTACCGGGGCTTGAGCCCCGGATGTTTTACGTCCAGCCCCGAATGAAATTATTTCCCAAAATTATTGTGATTCTGATTCAAAGTCCGCACTGTTACATTGCACTTTATGATGAGCGGGACTCAGCGCTCCGAGAGTGAGGCGCGAGAGCGTGCGCTCTGTGCTGGAGGCTCGTGCGCTACGACAGCGAGCCTCGGACGCTCCGTGCGCGGGGCTCGGACGCTCCGTGCGCGGGGCTCGTCCGCTCCGTGCGCGGGGCTCTGACGCTCCGTACGCGGGGCTCGTCCGCTCCGTGCGTGGGGCTCGGACGCTCCGTGCGCGGGTCTGGTGCAATCGGCGAGTCATTCAAGCCCGCCTCAGCGCTTCCGTGTCGGTCCACGCCTTTTACTCTCTCTCTCTTCACAAAATCGCAGAGTGCTGTGGCTCACTGCGGTGCCGAGAAGGGCTCAACCTCTAACTCATCCTAACTAATTCATCCTAACTAATTCGTCCTAACTAATTTGTCCTAGACAAGGACCGAGATGTGTCCAATATTAATTTTCTCTATAACCTGCGCAGCCTCAAAACTGCAACTGCACCTCCAGTTTTATGTACATTCAAAGTGTTTTAGTTAATGTACATTCTAAGTGTATAGTTGACATTGAAATCTGTCAAATGCAGATATAAGGCAGTCAAAACCCACCGTCCCTGATCAGGGACAGTTTCAGAGTTTTTACATACATGCGTCATTCATTAAAAACAAATGTTTTCAATACAGACATGTTATATGTCATTTGAAAGTTTAGAGTGACCACTAAACGTCTAAAATGTTCAATCCTCGCTAAATCACCTCACAAAATACTTGTAAACTATCAAACTGTAACATAACCAAACTGTTCATCTCTCATTTCTTACCTTTCGTTGGCTCCTGCAGACGCAAACAAAATCCAATCCAGAAGTGTGTGCACTCTTTCTGCCCATCACAGTCCACAAAATAAGAATATCCAGTTGTTATTTCAAATAATATAATCCATTTGTTGATATCCACCCGTAAACGCTTATTCTTCATTTGACAGTAACACAAAAGCAATAAAAACATAACTGTTGCGCATCACTTTGCAGAGATATCTTCGGCTTGAGCGGTTCGGCTTGAGTATGATCGTTTTCCTCTCAGTCTTGTCTTCAAAACGAGCCTATCCGTGCAATTTTCCGTCTAGTACTTCTAGAGGGAGAGCCCTTTGAACAAAGCGAACACATCTATTTTGACACGAGGGGAGAGTCAGCTCCGCGTGCGTAATGGCGTCACAGCCTGCAATGCCATTGGTGATTCAGTAAGTCAATCACATATTCTTGTAGCCAATCACCACAGCTTTCAAATGAGGGGCGGGACTTGCAGGTTCATTGAGTGCAGGAGCTGGTTTGTCCGTGCGTAAAGAGACGAAGGCACCATTTTACGCATCATTTACGCAGCGGAAGGTCTTTACGCACGACCTGCCTTTGATTTAAGGAAGTTTATGAAAAAAATAATCTATAAGGGATATTTATAGTCACCAAAATGACCAAATGTGGTTTTCAGGGTCATTAGAGGCAAAATGCATGAAAAGCAGTTTGGCACATTTGGCACAGAGAAGGACCTCTTGTTCGGATTAGGGTTATTTCATACAAAAAGCTGCTCAACATCAAAATGGTTGGACCTAGAAGTCAGAAATTTCACACAGTTGTTGTCAACAAGGTGGACAGCTGCTGTGGGGAGTTTCAATAGCACAGCATGAAGTATGTCTTCAGGAAGACTGTAAGTTAGCCATACAATAAGCTTTTTCATTTGGGTATGTACTTTTCGAGAAAAACTGCCAAAATGAGGTGGGTCTTAACAGGTTAAGTACAAGTGAAAGTTAGTTTACTGCAGCGGTATCCGTGCTTCTTCAGGGACCGTCAGCAAATTACTCCACAGTGAGGTAAAGAAAAAAAATCCTACAGTGCATTTTTTTGTTGTTGTTGTAGGGCATTTGACCCAGTGACCCCAAACCGCCTTAATAATATGACTTTATATTTGGTTAGTGGTTCTCAAACTATGGGTGAGGGTTCAAAAGTTTCAAAAAGTATAAAATAATATTTACTAATTTGTTCTTAATCCAATGAAACATGTGCAATTTTATAAAATGCAGTGGGTGACCAGCTCCGTGATAATTGGAAAAATCTGTAAATTACAAAATTATGAAGAAAATTGGGAACCTAAGTTGCGTGACTTTCTTCTTTTTTTTTTCATTTTTGGGACAGTAATATTGTAATACAAATATATCAGGTGTTTAGCTCTGTAACTAGTAATATATAATTTATTACAATTTTTACTTTTGTGTTTTAAATTCTATCCATCTATCTATAATACATTGTATTTATTTATTTTTTAAACGCTGGTTGACGAACATTAAACATAACTAGATAATAGACCAGTTTGCAAAGATGAAATCCAGAAGGTACAATCTCATGGTCCCACCTTCTCACAAGTAACAGGTTAACAAGTAACACAATGACAGTCAACGGAGTTCAAAAAAATAATTGTTGTTTTGTAATAAAAGACTCATGTGTGCCTAGAAAAAACGTTTATTTTTTAGTTGCTCAAAATCTCTTAAAATGCACCAGAATACAAGAAATAAGTCTCCCTTGGGAAAAAAAATTCTGGGGGGGGACCCCCAGACCCCCCGTCAGGATTTTGCATGATGACTTAAAGAACACACCGGGCTAAGCCCCGGATCTCAGCAAATCCTAGAAACGCCCCTGCTCTACAATGAACACTGTTAGCCCTGAACATGTGTCAGTCACCCGCTATAATCATGTGCAATACTGTAACATGTGTCATTCACCTGTTATAATCATGTGCAATATAATTGAACATACTATTAATACACTTTACCTCACCATAGTCACTTACTGTATATAACAATACACTTAAGCCACTTTAGTTACCATTTTTACTGTAAATAAGAGTGTGCATTCTATACCTTATACTTTATATTGTATTTTTATTACCATGTTTATTTATCCTATTTTTATTGCATGCGCCTATTTCTTTCATTCCTGTCCTAAACTGTGTGTTGCAACAGTGGAATTTCCCCATTGTGGGACAAATAAAGGATCTTATCTTATCTTATCTTATCTTATTTGCTAAACTGAAACAGAATATGAATTATTATTTTGCATTAAATAACATTACATTGCAAGACAAATTGCTATGGCGTTTTGTAGATAGTTTTGAAGAAACCCAGTTTGAATTCAATTGGCATTCATTGAAATGCATGTTGTGAAACAGCACCACCTGTAGACTGCAAATGCATATCCACGTGGCTTTTTGTATCCAAGATTAAAACTGAGAATTCAAACTGTCAGGCTAGTCATCAAGGCAGGACCCAGTAGGCTTTGTTTGTTTGTTTGTTTTATTTATTTGAATGGGACAGCATGTATTAATGAACAGCTTACGCTGTAAATACACCAGATTTAGCTCAGGGCTAATTTCCATCCGTAGTCCCATAAGACAAAGAATAAAAACAAATAAGTGTACAACTGCATACGATGCACACATATAATATTACATAAAAGGCACATGCTTCCCTCAGCCAATCAGGATGAGGTTCAGTGCCGCATACACTTCCTGCTCTGAGCCACGCCCCTAGCACCTGGTTTCTTGAGGAAAAGACGATCTCAAATGAATGGAACTATGGATTGTTGCGATATCTGTTTTTATTACTCTTGTAAGTATACATTCTTCATTTTACAACGTATAAAAATCTTCAAAATGTCTGCTTAATAGCAGAGCAAAGTTAGCACTAGCAAGGCTTATGTTTTTAGCATATCAGGCTGCACAGCTGAAGGCTCCGGGCTGATGCAGGTGTATGGTGCACTATGGTGCTCACACCGTGGAAGTATAATATGACCCATGATTCACAAACCCATAACATTACAGATCCATGGTACAAACGGACCTAGCCTCTAGTCTCTTCATTAACTGTAAACCATTTTACTCTCCATTTGAGTTTGTTTCATTAATTCTCACCGTTTACATCCCGCCAAGCGCAAACATGCAGGAGGCACAGTGTGCATTGGCGGAGCGGATACTAACCCCGGGCTCAGACCGCATGCAGTCCAGCTCCGGTGCAGTGACCGCAGCCTTTCCGTTACTGCAAAAGTGCGAGAGGAGCTCAGACCGCACACCGTGCAGTGCGGTGGTGCCGGCGGAGGTGCTCCGGCGCTCCGGATTCATTCCGTTTGGTTGAATTTTTGCCGGAGCGCCGGAGCCCACCGCACGCCTTTTCCGTGAAGTTGTACAAATGAGACGAGACGATCAGGAAATGATACGAGTGCGAGTGAAGTGGATCCGGTGTTTTTTCAAAGTTAAACCAATGTGTTTGTGCTACAACTTTTACTACCTTCGCGCTTGTCAACATTACGTCATAACCGGTGATACGGGGTCACAAAGTGTGTGGAAAACGAACAGAAGTGAACAAAATCCCAAACCGCGAGCAACTACTACTTTGTTTACCAATACTTCCTATATACGCCATCAGTTATCGCGCTAACGAGCGTGAACCCCCGTGAACTCGTGGTCTCGCGAAGTCAGCAGTCCGGCAACAGCACCGCAGCACTGCGCGCTCTGTGTGAGTCACCCACTGCAACCAGACCGCTCCGGCACAGCAACCGGAGCTGGACTGCATGTGGTCTGAGCCCGGGGTAAGTGTGGAGCGGGACTTTCTGGACTCCTTGTTGATTATCCTCGGGGATTTTAACAAGGGTAATCTCAGTCAGGAACTACCAAAGTACAGACAGTTTATTAAATGCCCGACCAGAGAGCAGAACACACTGGATCACTGTTACACTACAGTGAGTGGTTCCTTCCGTGCAGTTCCTCGCGCTACAATGGGCTTTTCCACCTGATCCCCACGTACAGACAGAGGCTGAAGTTCTCCAAACCTGTGGTGAGGACTTCTCAGAAGTGGACCAGAGGCAGTGGAGGAGCTACATGCGTGTTTGGATGAGGACAGGACACTGTGACGTCATACAAGTCTGTGAGGACAGTATCATTCCCACTCGCACCACGACAACGACAAGCCCTGGTTCACACCCAAATTGAGGCAGCTCAGGCAGCAGAAGGAAGCAGATTTCAGAGTCGGGGACAGAGAGAGTGTGACGATGCCTGTAGGGAGAGCGTTTTCAGAGAACCACGAGGCCCGTCAGGCCGCGCGCACACACACTGATTTAATATTGGATCATGTATTTTATATTTTTTGCTGAGCAAAATTTCTGAAATGTCTGTGTTTTCCAACCAGTGACCAACATGTTCAGAGCTGAAGCTGGATTCAGGAGGCTCTGTGGGTGGGTGGACAACATGCTTATGGAATCCTAGATGATGAACAGACCAATCAGTGCTGCCTCAGCCATAGACCTGCTCCTGTGTGAGTGAAAAGTGAAATCTGTGCTATATCATTTATTGAAGACTGGCTGAGAAAAACAACTTTGGGAACTTTTATAAAGAAAACCCTAACTCTAAAAAAAACACAGTGCAACAGAAAACTTTCAGGAGAAGGTCAGTCCTATTCTTAAGCATCGTTTAATTATGGTAACAATACCGCACAATAGGACTGAATTGAATTTGAATATGTAGATTTTTGATAATAGAACAAAGAACCATCTCCTGTTTTTTAATGCTGTATGTTCTAGGTCTGATTAGTTAATATTTCAGTCGTCCCTAAATCTTTTACATAATTGTGCAAAGCCTTGTTCCAGTGCAAGCTCTACATTTTGCCTTAATAGACCATTGGTTGCGTTCACGTTCTAGAATGGGATGATGTCATAACCTCAGAGGGAGGGCAGGAGACACTTTCCCTATTGATAACATTGGACTTTGCCGTGAAATATCTCAAAGGTAAATTCACAAATGTTTAACCTGATGATTAACCTTAATGACTAGACCGAAGAACTCATTGTATTACAACAAAAATCTTCTATTTAACATGATTAGCTGCTCACCATCTGTATTGAATAGCATTGGCATCCCACAAGAGCCATTTTTTCCTATTGATTTAATTTCATTTTTTCCTATTGACATTGAACTTTGGCATAACATTTTCAAATGATAAATTCACAAAATTTCAACCTGATCATTTCTATTAGTGACTAGACCCATAAACTTACTGTATTAGAACAAAAAACAGCATTTTAACTGTTCATATTAACTGCCCACCATCTGTATGAAATATTACTTGTTGTACCTGCTGCCAATGTCCGATCCCTAGTATGGAAATGGTTGGTGGTGGGAGGGGTCGGTGGCGCACACTGGCAGCCTCACTTCCATCAGTCTGCCCCAGGGCAGCTGTGGCTGAGTGAATGAATAATGCAGTGGGAAGTGTCTATGAGTGTCCAGTAAAGCGCTCTAAAAGTCTAATGCATTATTATTAGGCCTGAGCAGATGGGATGAGAATCGTCCCGGCGAGGGACTGATTGTAATTGTTACAAAATCGCGAAATTCTGATAGTAAACAATGACAAATATGCCCGTGAGTGGTATCGAAAATTAGAACTCAATGAGCTCTAATTCTGAGTGAAGACCCCACGAAAAAATATTGAATGACAGCTCAGTAGTGCCACCTCAAAAATCGATTAACATTGGGCAAACAGGAGCCTGGCCATGAAAAATGTAAACAAGACAATACAAACCATGGCCCAAAAAATAGGTAATGTCAGGACATGTAAAAAATCCTCTTATGACCCCGCCCAAAATCCAGTCGGCCATGTTGGATCAAAGCAGGGACTGACAAAAAAGTACACACCTGTGAACTTTTGGCTCCTCCTCCGACAGTTTTCATCGAAAACACTTCAAATTTGGCCGAAAGACACTAAATCCATGTGGAATGACATACTATCAATTTGAATTTGATACGTCTTCAGGTGTGGTCATCGTGAATTTTCAACAAAATCGCTCTTTTTGTAAAAATAAAAAAATATATATCTTTTTGTACATATTTTCATTGGAAAATGCAAATAGAGCGTTAGAGCAGATTTGAGAGCTGAACGCAGTGATATGTAAATCAAGCTGCTATCTTATAAACTAGCACTCTCGTGCCCTCTTCAATTTTTATTTTTTTAAAATTCCTAACAGCCAACCTGTTTGTCATGGATGACTCTAAAAATGTACAGAGGTTTGTGATGAGGAACAATGTGACGAAGTGACATGACTCTAGCTATTATACTTATAGGAGAAAAATAATGGACAAAAAAGAGTTTCCGTTATTATTATTAGGGCCCGAATACGAGTGAGTACGATGTGCACTAGTGCGAGAGCCCTATTGCATTTGTACAATTTTGAGGGAAAACGCAAAATACAACCAATAAACAATGACTAATCTGCAAGTGAGTGGTATCAAAATTTGAGTTGAGTTTCATTTACAAACATTGTCGGATTTGAACGAACCCAATGGAGCACAAGTGTAGATTTCCGAGCTGGACATAATGATATCCCACTTAACGCTCTATCTCATAAGATGGCTCTCTAGCACCTCCTTCAATATTCATGAAAAAAATCATAAAAAACAATCTGTTGTGGAGGTGTGAAACATTCATTCATTCATTCATTTTCTACCGCTTACTCCCGTTAGGGGTCGCGGGTGACTGGAGCGGGTGACACCCTGGACAGTGGCCAACTCGTCGCAGGGCTGACACAGAGACATGGACAATCATGGACGATCTCCTTATTGAAAGGCAGAAGCTCTAGCCGCTCTGCCACCGTGCACCCCACGAGGTGTGAAACATTTTTGAAATATTTATGAATATGTGGGGAACAATGTCACCAAGTTACACAATTCTAGCGTTTAACATTTGAGCGTAAAAAATAAGAGGAAAAAAAAAGATTATTATTATTAGGGCCCGAGCACGAATGTCCCACTAGAGCGAGAGAATTTAGAGGGAACAACGCAAAATTCAACCAGTAAACAATGACCAAAATGTAAGTATTTGGTATCAAAAAATAGAGTTTGGTGAGCTCTAATTGTATGTGAAGACCCCACGAAAAAATATTGAAAGACAGCTCAGTAGTGCCCCCTCAAAACTGATTTACATGGGGCCAATGGGAGCCTGGCCATAAAAAATGTCAACGTAGACAAATTAAACCAAAAATAAAAAATAGGTCATATCAGGACATGTAAAAAATAGTAATATGACCCCGCTCTAAACCCTACAGGAAGTCGGCCATATTGGATCAAACCTGGGAATTAAAAAGTCACACATCATCATCTTTTCACATCTACTTCAACAGCTTTCATCAAAAACACTTCAAACTTGGTCAAAACAAGCAAAACCCGTGTTGGATCATCATTTAGATTTTAAATCGAACATTGGGCGTGGTTATGGGGATTTTTTTTTAACAAAATGGCAATTTTTTGAATTAAAAAAATATCTATCTTGTACAAACCTCCCCCTCCTCCTCCTGAACACCAGGAGGCATCCGGAACAGATGCCCAGGTCACCTCAGCTGCTCCTCTCGACATGGAGGAGCGGCGGCTCTACTCTGAGCTCCTCCCGTGTGACTGAGCTCCTCACCCTGTCTCACCCGGCGGAGGAAGCTCATTTCGACCGCTTGTATCTGCGATCTCATCCTTTCGGTCATTACCCAGAGCTCATGACCAGGTGAGGGTAGGAACGTGGATTGACCGGTAAATCGAGAGCTTTGTCTTTCGACTCAGCTCTTTCTTCACCACAACGGTCCGATACAGCGCCCAATCCACCTGTCAATCTCACGCTCCATCCTTCCCTCACTCGTGAACAAGACCTCGAGATACTTGAACTCCTCCACTTGAGGCAAGGATGCTCCACCCACCCGGAGAGGGCAAGCCACCCTTTCCCAGTTGAGAACCATGGCCTCGGATTTTGGCTGCAAACCGTCCCAGTGCATGCTGCAGGTCCTGGTTTGAAGAAGCCATCAGGACGACATCATCTGCAAACAGCAGAGATGATCCTGTGGTTCCCAAACCGGACGCCCTCCAGGCCCTGGCTGCACCTAAAAATTCTGTCCATTTCAAATTATGAACAGAACCTGTGACAAAGGGCAGCCCTGGTGGAGTCAAACATGCACTGAACAGGTCTGACTTACTGCCGGCAATGTGAACACAGCACCTGCGCCCCGGGGCACACCATCGAATGCCTTCTCCTGATCCACAAAACACCAGTGTTCCACAACCAGGACAAAAACCACACTGCTCCTCCTGAATCTGAGGTTCGACTATCGGTCGGATTCTCCTCTCCAGTCCCTGGAATAGACCTTACCGGGGAGGCTGAGGAGTGTGATCTCCCTGTGATTGGAACACACCCTCCAGTCCCCCTTCTTATACAGAGGGACCACCACCCCAGTCTGGCAGTCCAGAGGTACCGTCCCAGACCGCCACATGATGTTAAAAAGACGTGTCAGCCAAGACAGTCCCACAACATACAGAGACTTAAGATAATCAGGACTGATCTCATCCACCCCCGGGGCCTTGCCACCAAGGAGCTTGCCAACAACCTCAGTGACTTCAGGTTGGGTGATGGATGAGTCTGCCTCCAAGTCCTCAGTCTCTGCTTCCTCCTCGGAAGACGTGACAGTGGGATTGAGGAGGTCCTCAAAGTATTCCTTTCATCGTCCAACAACATCCCCAGTCGAGGTCAACAGCTCTCCACCCGCACTGTAAACGGTGTTGGTGAAGCACTGCTTCCCCCTCCTGAGGCGGTTTGCCAGAATTTCTTTGAGGCCAACTGATAGTCCTCCTCCATGGCCTCCCCGAATTCCTCCCAATCCGGAGTTTTTGCCTCTGCGATGGCACGGGCTGCAGCACGCTTGGCTGGTCGGTACCCGTCAGCTGCCTTGGGAGTCCCACAAGCCAACAAGGCCCGATAGGACTCCTTTTTCAGCCTGACGGCATCCCTTTTTTCCGGTGTCCACCACTGTGTTCAGGGATTGCCACCGCGACAGGCACCAGAGACCTTGTGACCACAGCTATGAGCCACCGTATCAACAGTGGAGGTGGAGAACATGGTCCACTCTGGCTCAATGTCCCCAGCCTCTGCCGGGACCTGGGAGAAGCAGAAGCTCTCCCAGAGGTTCGAGTTGAAGACCCTGCTGACAGGGTGTTCTGCCTGACGTTCCCAGCAGACCCTCACGATACGATTGGGCCTACCGAAGGTCAGATGACACGACAACAAAGTCGATTATCGACCTCCGGCCTAGGGTGTCCTGGTGCCACGTGCACTGATGGACACCCTTGTGCTCAAACATGATGTTAGTTATGGAAAAACTGAACACCACTCGGGTTCAGATCAGGGGGGCCGTTCCTTCCGATTACCCCTCTCCAGGTGTCACTGTCGTTGCACCACCAGGCGCTCGCCGTCGAGCACCCACCACAGGCCTGGCTCCAGGGTGGGGCCCCAGTGATGTACTCAATCCGGGCGACATACTCAATCTTGTTTGCAAACTGTTCATAAGGGGTTTCTGAACCACATACACACCCACGCACACGCACTCGCGCATACGTATACACATGCACTGGATCAGTTTTTACATGGTGAGGAAAGGGCTGGTGCTGATGATGGCGCCAACCCCCTGGCCGGGGACCGGTATCGGTCCGTGGATCAATTGGCCACTCAACGAATAATTAATTTATTATCAGAGTCTGAACAATATTTTACGTTGAAAAATATTTTATTTTGAAAAATGACCGGATTCTCTAGGTTACATTAGAGCTTAGATTCTTGGCCCGAGCTCAGACCGACATTTTCCACTCTGCTGTCAGTTGGGCTCAGGCCCAGGGGGCAGAGACGCACACGTGTGTAATATGCGCTCCACGGCGAAAGAGCGTGTGGGCAGCCAGTGCTGTGTTGTTTTCCTCCTCATCCTCTGATAAAGTGGTTAAAATATGTGATGTGAGAAAAGACGCCTTAATGAAAGTGTGCGACTGCTACACGGAGCGGAGAAGATAGAGCAGGAGGAGAGAGAGAGCCATGGATGCCTTCCCAAAAATCTGAAGAAAGGAGCGAGGGAGAGAGATCATGTGGGCCAGCGTCAGCAGAGGAACAGGCCCGTCTGGTACAGGAGACGTCCTGTTGGTGCAGGTAGAACACTTAACACTTGTAGCCCTGTCAGGCGCTTATTCTGCCTATGAACCTCTGCACGGGACTCAGTTTATGTAACTCCGGTTCTACACGTGTGCGGGCCCGGGTCGGGTTCTGGTCGAATCTTGCAGCAAATGACTTGGCTCGGGTCGGGTTCGGACAGTACGCGCGCAGGCTTGGCCGGGTTGAATTTTTGGGCCCGATCAAAACTCTAGGTTACATCTCGCTAAAATTTAGCCCACAAGCTGACAAAATGAGTAAGTAACAGACGTCTTTGGAAAGTTTCTTTGTGAAGGGGAAAAGGCCTAGAAGAGATAGAACAAGAGCCTACGACTTCCAAGAAAAAGAAAGCTTTTAACGGACAATAACAGGAGTCCTACGTGAAAAATATGGATCTATCGCGACAGTTGATTCACACACACCAGATCCGCTCTGCATAATATGCGGCAACCGCTTCTCTAATGAGGCAATGAAGCCTTCAAAGCTCTCGCTACTTAGAGACCAAGCACCCTGGATTAAAAGACAAGCCTCCGGAGTATTTTGAAAGAAAAAAACAGGTACACAGTGGATTCATGTTTATTATGATAAACTCCCCTCTCCTTCCGGACCGCAGTAAAATTGTCAATCGTTGACTGGTCCGCAGTGATAAAAAGGTTGGGTGCCACTGCTGTAGACGGTTGGTGGATCAGGGCCTCCTCTTGTTCCATGGGTCACTTTAAGCTGTCTGTGTTCAGCTCTGTGTAGGCTGGTGGCAGTTTGAAGATGTTGGCGTCCAAAGATGAGCACAAACTTAAGACCGAGGTCTTTTGATTTGATTTGTGCAGTCTTCAGTTGAGGAATGGCTCCTTGGCCATTGTTCTTCATGGAGAGGCCATGGAGCGAGGCCTGTAGTAGCAGGTGGAGGGCCTGCACCCCTGGAGGGGGCCTCCAAAGTTACAGCCCAGAGGCTGTTCCTTTTTGGAGTAAGTGTAGAGTGACTCTCCTGCAATCAGAAGTTCATGCTGCTTTTGTTTTCTGAGGCATATGCAAATTGTGTGGGGTGTGTCCATGCAAATTCCGTGGAATGTCCCATGCAGGGTAATCTCAACTGTAAATTTAGTAATTATTGATAATTCTTCTAACGTGACTTAACTAACACGAGGACCTGTTTAACTTTAACCGAATGTTGCAACATTGTATCAATTAATGCACACATCATGAGCAGGTAATGAGGAAATCTACATTATGGCATTACTCGTCGATGTAAACCCTCATTCGTCCAGGTGTGGTCCATCGTAGAAAGGGTTTCAGGGGTTGTCATCCGGACGCTGTTTGAAGATCGAGACGTTTCGACTTTTATCCAAAAGTCATTGTCAATCAGAGAGCTGGTATGGGAACTCGGGCTTATATGCTACTCTAAGTAGTGAGAGTCCTGCCCCCAGGGAGGAGTCACTGAACACCTGTCTTTGTTTGGAAAATTGTTTGTTTGTCACCTGAGACTTGATTAATTGGTCTGCCTTGTTTGATTAATAGTTGGCCTCACCTAGTTTCACCTGTGGCTTAGGTCTATTGTGTAGCTCCCTCCTTACTGCTGATGACCTCATTAGCATTTGACAGGTGTATTGATTTGGACCAGGGTGTTAGGAGGCTGTCATAAATCTTAGCCAAATTAAATCTTAAGCCCCCATTCCTATTTAGAGACGGATTTCTCTCTTTTACAAAAATAGCTTCCTTTATTCTTCTTTCAAACCAGTTCTTCTCTCTGCTCAGTATCTTCACCTCACTGTCCTCAAACGAGTGATTTGTAGCTTTTAGGTGCAGATGGACTGCACTTTGCGGTCCCGTAGAGGCAGCTCTTCTGTGTTGGTACAGCCTTTTGTGCAATGGCTGTTTGGTCTCTCCGATGTAACGTTCTTTACAACTGTCCTCACTGCACTCTATCGAATAAACTACATTGCTCTGTTTCTCTGTCGGCCTCTTGTCTTTTGGGTGGACCAGTTTCTGTTTAAGTGTGTTGCCAGGTTTGAAATAAACAGGGCACAAGAGTCACTGCACGTCACAGACACAAGAGCCACTGCATGTCACAGGCAGTAATCTCACATTCTAGTTTAATCTTGAGTCCTAAAATTAATAATGCGTCTTGCTCATTGGAAAGCCTCATTTTATCAATCACTTGTCCAAACTGAGGGAACCAAAAATCTGTTTTATTTATAATAATCCAACGACATCCTGGTCCATATTCAGCCTGTGCTGCAGGATGTAAAACAATGCAACTTTTTTTTGTCACCTTCTTTTTATTAAATTTGTCATCTTTCCTAACCTGGAATCTCTCTTCATCAACTGCAAACATTCTACTCTCCATGTGAGTTCGTTCGAGCGGATACTGTGTGGAGCGGGACTTTCCAGACGCCTTGTTGATCATCCTCTGGGATTTTAACAAGGGGAATCTCAGCCAGGAACTACCAAAGTACAGACAGTTTATTAAATGCCCGACCAGAGAGCAGAACACGCTGGATCACTGTTACACTACAGTGAGTGGTTCCCTCTGCACTGGGCTTTTCAGATCACCCCATGGTCCACCTGATCCCCACATACAGACAGAGGCTGAAGCTCTCCAAACCTGTGGTGTGGACTTCTAATAAGTAGACCAGTGAGGCAGTGGAGGAGCTACGTGTGTGTTTGGACATTGCAGACTGGGACGTGTTCTGCCACAGATGGTTTGGATGAGTACACGACACTGTGACATCATACATCAGATTCTGTGAGGACAGTATCATTCCCACTCACACCAGGGTGATTTATAACAACGACAAGCCCTGGTTCACACCCAAACTGAGGCAGCTCAGGCAGCAGAAAGAGGCAGCTTTCAGAGCCGGGGACAGAGAGAGCTACAAAGGTGCTAAGTACAGATTTAGCAAGGAGGTGTCAAGAGCTAGATCTCTGTACAACACACGCCTAAAGGAGACATTCTCTACCAACGACCTGCTGCTGTTTGGAAGGGCTCGGGCAGATCACCAACCACAAACCCAAAGCCCCCCACGCTGCCGATGACCGGAAACTAGCTGAACAGCCAGCCCTTCTAGGGCGGCAGTAGCTCAGTTGGCAGAGAGATTGTCTTCTGATCCGAAGAAGACAATCTTTGTTTAGTCCCTGAACTTAGATCTCTACCTTCAGATTAGAAAAGAAAATATAAGGTTTTATCTCTTTTAGTTTTGTTTTATTACATTTTTTGGACTTCTACGTCCTGGTGCCCCGTTGTTAATTTCAAACCTTCATAAGGTTGAGATCTAAGTTCAGGTAGTATTACCTGAACTTAGATCTCCCGTAGAGTAATACTGCCATTGTGTCCTTGGGCAAGACACTTAACCCACCTCGCCCCCAGTGTCTGCGTACTCTGGTGTGTGAATGTGTGAGTGAATGGGTGAATGGTTCCTTGATGTACAGCGCTTTTAGTGCTTTGAAGGTGGAAAAGCGCGATATAAATATGTGACCATTTACCATTATTCATGGCTCGAGTTATCAACCCCTCCCTCATCCATCTCACTACAATGGACATTTTCCGCCCCCACCTCCCCCTAACTTCAAACAGAAGATGTTAGAAGACAGTTTTGGAAGTCCAACCCCCGAAAAGCTGCTGGACGGTGTCTCCCCCTCCACCCTGAGACACTGTGCAGATGAGCTGACTCCTGTCTTCACAGACATTTTTAACACCTCCCTGGAGTCATGCCATGTCCCAGTCTGCTTCAAGCTGTCCATCATCGTCCCTGTCACTGCAGTTCGCCTACAGAGCCAACAGATCTGTAGACGACGCCATCAACCTGGCCCTCCACTTCATCTTGCAGCATTTGGACTCCCCGGAAACCTACGCCAGGGTCCTGTTTGTGGACTTCAGCTCTGCATTCAACGCCATCCTCTTGCTCTGCTCCAGGACAAGCTCTCTCAGCTCAATGTGCCTGACTCCATCTCCAGGTGGATCACTGACTTCCTGACGGACCGGAGGCAGTGCGTGCGGCTGGGGAAGAATGTCTCAGAGACTCGGACTATCAACACAGGAACTCCACAGGACTGTGTACTTGTGTGTGCGCTCAGATGGACACATGGACTAAACAGTGGTCAGCGTCATGGCTGCGATTATATGAGTTTGGTTTGTGTGTGTTTTCCCTGACAATAAATTAATAGTATGATATGAATGGTAAGCGTTCAGAAAAGACGCATGTGATAAATGATGACTGTATCTGTAACTGTTATTGTATATTACGCAGTTTACGCTGAGTCTTTTTATCTGATGGAGAAAAGACAAGCGCCAGAACAGATAAAAATGAAGGCATGGGGTACCCTGTGTGGGCGTGGACCCCATGAGGCCTCTGGACAAACTCAGTTTGTGTCCCGGTGTATGCCCCATGCCTCCATGTGACCTGACATGCTCTAGCAACTCAAAAAGGCGCAGTGTTTGTTTCAGATCAAGGTCTGGTCCTGTCCTGGTTTAGTCCTGTTGTTGTTCTGGTCTAGTCTTGGTTTAATCCTAGTTTAGTCCTGGACTAGTCTTGGTCTAGTCCTAGTTTACTCCTGGTCTAGTCTTGGTTTAATCTTAGTTTAGTCCTGGACTAGTCTTGGATTAGTCCTAGTTTAGTCCTGGTCTAGTCTTTCTTTAGTCTTAGTTTAGTCCTGGTCTAGTTTTGGTCTTTGGAAACATTTTCTTTGTCGAGTGCTGTGCCTTGTCCTGACTCTGTCCCGGGCTAGATTACAGGGCTGCATTTAACCTGTGCCTACTTACTCTTGGGTGTTCCCTGTTTTTGGTTCTTGTATTTATTTATTGTTTTGCATTGTTAAATGTCTTTTTTCTGCAGCACACCCATAAGATCATTAAGGAACATTTTCCTTTCCACTTTTAATCAGTTATATCATAAAACAATATCATTTTGAGATAATCGTAGAAAAGGTTACAGGGGTTGTCATCTGGACGCTGTTTGAAGATCGAGACGTTTCTATCCAAAAGTCATTGTCAATCAGTGAGCTGGTCCGAGAACTCTGGCTAATGTGCTACTCTGAGTTGTGAGAGCCCTGCCTATTGATAGCTGGCTGTTGCGCCCTCATCACTGCTGAGTACCCGATTAGCATTTGACTGGTCTATTGATTTGGACCAGGGTGTTAGGAGGCTGTCATAAATCTGAGCTAAATTAAATCTTAGACCCCATTCCTGTTTAGAGAAGGGTTCTCTCTATTTACAAAAATAGCTTTCTTTACTCCTCTTTCAAACCAGTTCTTCTTCTGCTCCAAATCTTCACCTCACTGTCTTCAAATGAGTGGTTTGTAGCTTTCAGGAGCAGATGGACTGCACTTTGCGGTCCCGTAGAGGCAGCTCTTCTGTGTTGGTACAGCCTTTTGTGCAGTGGCTGTTTGGTCTCTCCGATGTAACGTTCTTTACAACTGTCCTCACTGCACTCTATCGAATAAACTACATTGCTCTGTTTCTGTGTCGGCATCTTGTCTTTGGGATGGACCAATTTCTGTTTCAGTGCCCGGTTTAAAGTGAACAGGGATGTGGTGTAGTCTAAAAATCCTTTGTAATCTTTCAGACAGGCCCGAGACATAAGGGATAGAGACCCCCCTCCTGCTCGGTTCTATTTCCCTTTTGTCCTGTTTCTTGGCTCTTCTGACTTTGTTAAAGACCCATTTAGGATAACCACAAGCTGAGAGGGCACGTTGGACATGTTCTTCCTCCTTCTTCTTCCCCTCTGAGCTGGTGGGTACTTCCTGAGCTCTGGCTTGTAGTGTCCTGATCACTCCCAGCTTGTGCCTGTACACTTCTGTCTGAAGTTTGAGATAATGTAAACCAGAGGGTGGCCTAGCTCGGGTACGGCCAAAATTTCACTCCAAGGTTTGATGAAAAGTTGGCAGCCCTGGTAGTATATGCTGAGAGAGATAAGAGAGATATGAAGGTTTGAAATTAACAACGGGGCACCAGGACGAAGTCCAAAAAATTTAATAAAACAAAACTAAAAGAGAGAAAACCTTATATTTTCCTTTCTAATCTGAAGGTAGAGATCTAAGTTCAGGGACTAAATGTTTTAATTCACAAATATAATAAATCCATTAAGCAATTACATTTTGTGTTGTTTATTACTCAAAATGTACAAATATGGGCATTTCAAACAACATGAGGCAGAAGATTAAAATATTCAGTTAAAATAGTAAAGCTTTAACAGAACAATCATCCCATGAGCCAAAACACAGAGTAAGTCACATAGTCAGTTGTATAGCTTGGGGTTTCAACTGGTTTATGGTCAATTTGATGGAACTAATTTTAAGGTTTGCTTTCCCATTCCATTGCACTGTTATAGCTTTTGATGTCATCTTTCCATTGAACCCTTATTCTGGTGAAAGGGGTTTGGAACTGGACATCCCGCTCCTTCAGCACTTTTTTAATATCCAAATACGAGCTCTGTTTCTGCACGATTTCTGTGGGATAATCATGGTCAAACTGGATTGGATTCTCTGCCACTCATATTTTCTTTTGCCAGGCTTTCTTCAGAATCATATCCTTCATTTCAGACTCCAACAGGTTAACCACTATGCGCCTGGGATGCTCACCTGGTTTCAGCTTGAATGGAGGGGTCCTGTGCGTTGGTTGTATTTGGAGCTCCACTTCTTCAGGTATTTCCAGTTATTTTTTTAAACAGCTGGTTCAAATATGTAGCAACCTAACCCCCTTCAATATATTCTGGTAAAGCGAAGATTTGGATGTTGTTCCTCTGAGCCCTGGCCTCAAGATCTGTATTCTTGTCTTGCAAATATCTGATCTGTCGTCGTTAGCAGCTTGTCCTTAGCCTCCGTGCTCCACTCCTCCAATACAGTATAGTTGTTTTCTCTGAATTTTTGGTCCATGTCTTCTCTAATAGAGGATATTTCGTGAAGTGCGGGAGAGGATATTTCCTGCACCAAAAGTTATCAAAATTTCTTGGATAAGTATTATGGTCTCCTTGCAGCGAAGTCGCAAAGTTGCCCAGAATTTTACAAATGACAGAACCATCATGGATAAAGCTCTCAAATTTACACTATGCACTTTTACGAACTCCTCCTCAGGCGTAAGCCCGACCATCCTGAAATTTGGTGAATTGATCTTGAGGAGTGGGACATCAAAAGTTATCCAAGTATTATGGTCTTTGTGCGACGCAGCCACAAACTTTGACATTTTCAAATTAGACATTTTCAGAAGTAGGAGGTGCGGTAGAGCCACGGATTTGGCAGCAGGTATTTTATGAGGAGGGAAATTGGGGCCTCGATGTGCATACGACTGAAAGAATTATCTGCACTCTTCTCTTTTAAAGCGCTTTATTTTAAAATTATTCTGTGTGTTTGTGTTTTGTGATTTTAATGCAACTTTTCCTGTTATGTAAAGCACTTTGAATTGCCTTGTGTATGAATTGTGCTCTACAAATAAACTTGCCTTGCCTTGCCTTACACGCCCCCTCCTCTTACATTGCGGAGTGGTGGCAGCGTGGCACGGGCTGATCATTGCAGCTTGTGGCGATATTTTTGTATTATTATCTTGTCTGGGTTGTTTGACAGTGCTAGAGTAAAACAGGCATAAAACAACAAATGAAGCCTACTAAACAACCCAGCTTCACCTTTTTTATTATTGCCATACTACAACACAAGTCTAGACCAAACCATTTGTTTTTACAGCCTTTACATTAAAAAGACCCAAGATGAAGTTGAGAAATTGCAAAACCCTTACAGGCCCCTTAGCCTATAAAAAAACTTTACTTCTCAAGTGTGGCACGCTTTCTGTCAAGCCATGGGAACTTCTGTTAGCCTCTCTTCCGGTTACCACCCTCTGTTCAATGGCCAAACGGAGCAGACAAATCAGGACCTTGAGTCGGCCTTACGCTGTGTCACTGTCCACAACCCATCTACGTGGAGCTCATACTTATCTTGTGTTGAATACACTCACAACTCCCTAGTGTCCTCTGCCGCAGGTATGACTCCGTTCATGATTTCATTGGGTTGTCAACCTCCCCTTTTCCCTGATCAGGAACAGGACATAGCTGTTCCATCAGTACAGCCATATTTAAGGCGCTGTCGGCATATTTGTAGGGCTGCTCGAGCTGCACTGCTGCGCACAGCAATTCGGACTCAAAAGTTTGCTGATAGGCATCGTAGACCATCTCCTCTTTACCAACCTGGGCAGAAGGTGTGGTTGTCCACCCGTGACCTCCCCCTCCAAGTTGAGTCAAAGAAGCTGGCAAGTCATTGAGAAGATCATCAATCCTGCGGTTGTCCGCCTCAGGTTGCCTCCCTACCTGAACATCCATCTGTCATTCCACGTTTCCCTTCTCAAACCGGTTTCGTCTTGCCCTCTCACTGGAGCTTTGACTTATACATTTTCGCTCAGCCCTGTGGCACTCCCTTTTCTGTGCCCTGACCGACTCATCATTCCCCCATAGCGCCTTCTACTTATTTTTAACCAACATTAGATGTAACACAGTTTAAAAAAATGTCAACATTGATGATGAATTTTCAAAGATTATGATTTCCACAAAGAGTGTACTGGTGCTGTCATATATGTGTCTCCTCTGAACAACTGCAGGAGCAGCCGGTGATTTGGGAATAACAGACAGGTCAAAGACCACACTGACGTTTGAAATGTTAACTCCCTTTGTAATTAGCAGGTCCAGAGTGTGTCTTCTGCTGTGGGTGGAGCCACTCACGTGCTGAGTTAGACCAAAGGTTTCAAGGACATAAGCTCGATGCTACTCTGAGCTGTGAAAGCCCTGCCTACAGGGAGGAGACAGGCCTGATAATGACCTGCCTAATTTCACCTGAAACTGATCTTTTTTTATGTTAGCCTTGTGTTCTATTATCCTATTGTCTGCTGGCTGTAGCTCCCTCGTCACTACTGAGTTTCTAATTAGCATGTGACTGGTCAATAGACTTGGACCAAGGAGTTAGTAGGCTGTCATAGATCTTTTCTAAATTTAATCTGAAACCACCATTTCTGTTTAGAGAAGGGTTCTCTCTTTTCAGAAAAATGGCTTCCTTTACTCCTCTTTCAAACCACTTCTTCTCCCTGCTCAAAATCACCTCACTGTCTTCAAACGAGTGGTTTGTTGCTTTCAGGTGCATATGAATTGCACTTTGTGGTCCACCTGTTGTTGATCTTCTGTGTTGGTGCAGCCACTGCACAAAATGTCTTCTGGATGGAAGTCGAAACGTGTTGATTTACAAAACGGCATCCAGATGACCTTTTCTTCGATGCACTAGTTAAAGTCACAAATGATCTGTTATTAGCTGCTGATGATGGACAGGTCTCAATCCTGGTTCTATTGGACCTCAGCGTTTGACACCATCAACCACAACATTCTACTGCAGAGGTTAGAATGTGATATAGGTGTCAGAGGGACCGCCCTAAGCTGGTTAGACAGGTACCACTTTGTTAATGTAAACCAGAGCTCCTCTCTTGGCTCTAAACTAACCTACGGTGTGCCGCAGGGTTCAGTACTTGGTCCAGTTCTGTTCACTTTTTATTTGCTGCTGTTAGGTAAGGTTATCAGAAAGTATGATTTAACTTCCACTGCTATGCAGATGACTTGTAGCTGACTTTGTCGGCTGACTCGGCTCTAAAATGCAATCGCATGCAATGTGCAAGACAGCGGAAGAGTTTCATCTTGAGCCGTAAATAGCATTTGACTTTTCCTGTCGGCATTTCTGTGGCGCGCTTGTTGATTCCCGACGCACATCCAGCTAAGTAAAGTTTACATATGAAGCGCTTTTCACGGATAAAATGTACAAAATGCTGCACAAAAATAGGTGAGATATTTCAGTTTTACTACCATGTCAGCAGAAATTATGGCGAAGAAAATGTATAACGTGAAGGAAGCTCTGGAGCTGATACTGGACAGCGGCTGTGATTTGGAGTCAGAGGAAGAAAGAGACAGCTAGAGTAGAAGAAAAAGACCACTTGTGTGAGAGAGAAGAAAAAGTGGAGACGAAGGAGATCGCTTGTGAGAGAGAATACAAAGTGGCGTACAAGCACATTTATTATAGTTATAGCCCTAATTTTTGGCACCTTGGTCCATAATACCCTAGAGAATATTGTAAAATTGTTAATTCATTTCTTTACTCACTTTTTCTATATTTTATAATAAAACTGTGAAATTCATTTTCCGCTTAATATTTTCATTTGTATTTCTGGTTTAATAACTTTTATTGCATACACATGAACCCACTGCTGCATATATATTATGAAAGTCCAGGTTGTCCTGAAAAAAAGATGTATAACACTTGATGACACATTGAAAGAAGATGTTTTAATTGCATTAAAGAGCCAAAAAATCCAGATGAGAGAAATGTGCTGAAAATGCAGCAGCAAGATTATTAACAGGTATTACAAGAAGAGCACATTGCTCTCTCTTCACTGGCTTCTGATGAGTTTAGAATCAAACTTAAAATCCTCCTCCTGAATTATAAAGCCTAAAGGATATTGCCCCATCCTACCTCAAAGATGTGATAGTAGAGTACCATCCAAACATAGCACTTCACTCTCAAAATGCTGGACTATTGTTGGTCCTAGAGTCTCTAAAAGCACAGTAGGAGGTCGAGTGTTTATACCTACCCTCTGTTATGGAAGTAGCTCCTGTTCATGTTAAAGAGGCCGACACAGTCTCTACATTTAAGACCAGCTCAAAACGTTCCTCTTTGAAATAGCTTATGGCCAGGCCAGTTAGGAACAGTAATAAAAATCTACAGTTTTGGCTCCGCTGCCCTTGGAGCAACTCTGCTGAAGGAAGTATGGAGCTGAACACTGTCCTCTGGTTCTATTTTCCATCAACATTAATTAAGATTTTAGCTCAACTGTAGTATGTTCATTGGGAAGTGGAGACTGTTTCAGACACTGCAGCAGCTGCTCCAGGGTAGACCCCCCCTACAGGCAGATGTGCCTGCTTCAGGAACTCTCTATACACTATGAGCCACCTTCCTTCCTCTTGAGTGGTTCTGGTCCAAGTGGATGTGTCAGTCCTGGACCATCTGCAGTCTTTCCGTCCCTGGGAGGAGGATCTCTCCTTCATGTGGTTCTCCTACTTTTCCCCACACAGTGAGACAGTTATCCATTTGCTAAATTTTCCAGAACATTGAACGTTGATTTAAACGGCTTTCTACCTATGGCCCATCGAGGCAACTGTTGCTGGTGATTTTAGACACTACAAAAATACATTGAAATTGAACTGAGGGGACAGGGGAGCCACTGCATGTCTCAGACTCAGACAGGGTGGAATGCTCTTTGCTGCACCTTAAAAACAGCTGCTGTTAGGGTTCACTCACCACGTCACTTTTTGATTGTCTCATTCTGACTGGCATCACTTGTTGATTTTACACTGTGTAGACACACACTAGGTCATCTGCACACAGCTTAGCATCACCATGCCCATACTCAAATGCTACTTTCAAACTGTTTAGCTGTCCACACTAATCTCTTAGGCTAATGCATTCAATAATGACGAGAAGTCAGTGCAGCTTCAATAGAGCACTATTTTTAAAAAAACAACTCCTGTTGCAAGCAGCATAATTGTTGTAGAGAAGATCTTAAAGTATTGGCCTTTATATCAGAAGAAAAAATACATCACTGATGTGCTGTCCTTGCTCTCGGTGCTTGTCCCTTGGCAAAATCTCACAGGGAGACTGCACAGAGCAGGATGTGGCAGCTTTAAGAGTTCAGAAACTTGAAACCATGTTTGCGCAACAATCAGTGCGGCTCCCAGCCGCCAAAGTGTCTAGACTGGCACATGATGGCGGGAATCATCCAATGGCTCCAGAGCTTTCCTCTGGGGCCCACAGAGTGAGTGAATCCGGGAGAAAGCGTGTCAAGGCAACAGCATCAGTACGCACAGGAAGTGCCAAGTGACCAAAATAAAGCTGACATTCATACCAGTGTTACTCTCTTCTGTTTATTTCAGACCAATTTAGACTCATTCTGATTATTTCTATTTAATTTTAGGATAAAAAATACACTTTATCATGTGAAAATCAGTTTGAAATGTCATTTTAATCAAATTAAATTTGATCGTCATTTGAATGTGTGACATTGTAAATGTGTTGTATGCTTAACTTTGTGTAGTTTGTGTCAAGACCAGCTCCATATAACACTGTGTAGAGATGTCTTCTATCCCTTTAAATCAACTCAACATGTCATGAGTGGGCCACATGTAGACCGGGAGTTCTGGGTCACATACGGTGTAATAAGGTGTTCCGGCACTGGTCCGTACGATGTAAGGTGTCTGCTGCCACGCTTCTCGTTAAGGTTCGTGTCGTAACGGTGACCGGTAGTGTCTTATTGTGACGGATCTAGCGGCGGAGCGCAGCAGCGACGCCTTGACACAGCTTGCACGTGTGCGCGTGTGTGCGTACGCGTGCGCGCTGAGCAGTGCGTGTCCAGGCTGTGAGGGGGAGTGGATCTGGAGACAGTCTGCTCTCTTTAAAACTAATTGTTAGCTCGGAGTCTGCGCTGGAGCTTGGCCCCGGGTCTCACATCTCTGCCGGGACAGGACTCACACGCCGCTCTGCTCCGGGACAGGACTCACACGCCGCGCTGCTCCGGGACAGGACTCACACGCCGCGCTGCTCCGGGACAGGACTCACACGCCGCTCTGCTCCGGGACAGGACTCACACGCCGCTCTGCTCCGGGACAGGACTCACACACCGCGGGCACTCCGCTCCACGGGGAGAGGATTAAGGCTTTGGGAAGTGCAGTGTCCGCGGAGAACAAACTTTTGGATGAAGACTACGCGCTTGTATTCTCACTGTGTCGCAAACCGACCCCGGCTCTAACTATGGTCCCGGGACCTTGTGCTGGATTTCCACGGCATGGAGCCGCTCGTCGCGCTCGTGCGCTGCTTGTGATCGCTGTGACGGCGCACTGAGCGTTGTTTGCATGGAGCTCTCTAACGCCACATATGCGTGAGTGTGCTTGCTCGGAGCCCCGGCACACTGCGGGTGCGCCAAGGCGCAGCGCGGGGACACGGCTCTGATCTACGCGGAGGACTGTGCGCGTTGTCTATGTTCAAGACGAAACGCGCGTCTCTTGTACGGCGACTCTGGAGAAGCCGTGTACTCAGAGACAGCGGCGCGCGAGATGGGGCCACGCCGGCTGAGAGCACGCGCGGCGGACCGTGTGGAAAGCGGCGATCGGTAACGCACGCGGAACCGGGGGATGAAACGGAGAGCGGTGACAGGGTCGACGAGGAGCAGGACGCAGAGCACGGCACCATGTGCTTGCAGCGGCGGGTGACGTGCTGTCTGCTGGGGGACTGCTGTCTGCGGAGCCCCACGCGTGACGAGGCCGGCCCTGAGAGAGCAGACCGGAGGCTCTCCGGGGCCACGTACGGTTTTCTCAAAAGGCTCATGGAGCCGAGTCTGGAGACGTTAGTGCGGGCCGTAGAGAGCAGCGGCGGCGCGCCCGGGGACTGCGTGCTGGTGCCCGGCCTGGAGCTGCGCTCGGGCCCTGGACCGCACTTTGTCATGTGCAGGACGTTCAGGTGGCGTGACCTACGCCCCGCGGATACACTCAAAGCGCTGTGCTTTTGCCAGAGCCACGGGGACGCGCACGGCACCAAAGTGTGCTGCAACCCCTACCACTACAGCCGCGTGTGCGGCACAGGTGAGGTCCATAGGGGCCACGAACGGGGGCCATGAGGACTGAAGTTTTACACTTGTGTTGTTTTGCATCAGAAACCTTTATGTTCTGCTCTGTGCACTTCAGGAGCCTCTGCTGATGTTTACCTCAGCGGGAGGCATTAGCCGGGGCCTCACACTCGCACTTTTATCACTTTAATGCGCCTCAGTGTGTGAGCGTGTGCTTTAACTTTGCTCCCTGTTTTAGTTAGATTTCCTTTTGACACAAACACATCACATATTTGAATCTGCGCAAAACTTTGCTTTCCACATCATCCAGCTGAAGGCCACTGCACTTGGGCCGTTTTCTCTGACAGGAGGTCCTCCTCTTGTCATTTAGGTGAAGGAGTGCCGATAATATATAGTTTGCATAGCGCTGGCGCCAGACTGACGCGCTGTATCTGACTGAGGACTCCGGCAATTACTGCTGTGCTCTTAAAGGGGCCGCAGCTCGACCACAGCGCTGTGAGGACCACACTGCACTCTCTCAAACATTTCACGACAGAAGGAATCATAACATGCAGGCTCTTTATGTTGTAGTGACTCTCACAGGCTTCAGGAGCAAGATTTGATATCACTTTTGTTCTGTGCATTTGATTCAATGATGGACACTTCAGACACACTTTCCAGCGCCACAGACTGGATCTGGTGTAAAGCTTTTCAAAGGAAATATTCCAATAATCTATAGCAACAATTCTGAGAATTCCCAATGTTTGTATTAAAATTTATCAGACCACGGCTGTGTCCCTTGAACAACCAACAAACATGTTATTTACAATTTACAAGTACAAGGGGTAGTCAATATAAGATCAGGCTTCAGCCTATTCACTTTCAGACTTGGTGTGCATTTTTTTTTATTTAGCCTTGGTAGAATGTCTGAATAAAACAATTTGTCTGATACTGAGCTGAACCTGTTTTGACTGTAGAGATCAAACTTCATGTCTTCTGTACTTCGGAGTCAGTGATTGCTGCCTGTTTGTGTGTGCAGATTCCCCTCCTCCCCCGTACTCGCTGTCCCATTCACAAGAACACAAGCCTGCACTGGGTGAGTCCCACACCACACACTCCAGTGATCCACAACAGACCGACAGCAGGCGTCATCCTGGTATTTTTAGCCTTAAACGGCAATCCAGTCTTTGAAGATGCTCATGTTCAAAGTTTCTTGCCCTTTACCTGTGTTATTTATAGCCTCGTTTCGACTAGACTTGGTCTCCCAGACCGGTTCACTTGGGCTCTCTGTACAGAGGTCACATGAGCAACTGACGTCACCAAAACATGACTATTTTCTTCATAAATAAAATCTAAGTCGTACCTGAATTACACTTTTTCTTCATGCAGCTGATCTCCCCCATTCATAAAAATATCTTAAGAGTAATTACACGTTTGTGGCGCTGTAAGATGTGGATAAATCTTGCATATACAAGACACAGCTTCCAGTCAGCTTCTTCTGCTTTTATTTCCCTTTTCTGCGCCTCTACACCACATTTTAACATCTCTCTATGAAATGCGTGTAGGGTTAGATAGAGCTGGCTGCCATAAGTGCTGAAAAAATGTTAGTTTGAGTCTAGATGCGAGTGCTGGCTGATGGTAACGTGTTCTAGCTTTGTCTTACTAACTGTCAGCTCAGCAAACAAAGTTATTGTCTCAATTTTTTCACAAGTTCTCTCTCGTCCAAACATAAACCGGTCCGCGCTAAAGTGAGCTGGCATCCTCTCGCAGCCCCCTTCAGACCCCTCAAACGGGGCGGTACGGTTCACTTTTGTTCAGCGGAAACGTCTTGGACCGTCCCGCACCCCGCCGTACCGCCCTAATGGAAAGATGGCTAATATCTTTGGGGATGTCGTGGAAAGATTCTGTTGTGGATTTTTTAAAATGGTTGTCCATAAAAATGCAAAGAGAATGAGTCTGGATCCATAAGTTTGGCTTTATTCACTGGTACCAAGGTGAACAAAGGCCGTCTGTCACTCACAGAGGTTCTCTCCCTAGACGACCTACCTCACAGTCCAACAGTAGAACATTATATAGATTCAGGTGTGGGCAGGCTCACAAAGGTCCGATAGCCAATCAAGTCAGGTAGTCAGACGATTCACAGGAGGTCAGGAAATACACTGTGATACAGTCTGGGTCCTAAGAGAATGGTCACCACAGGAGGGGCCCTGCATGGTGTGATCACAATTGCAGTTGTGTATTCTGAGTAGGAGGACCTTTTGTTAGCTGGTCTGAAAGGGAGTGGAGACACAATGGATATGTATGAATATTATCACCTTGGGCTGCAGAACAGGATATTTCAGAGTCTCAAGACTCTGAAACAAATGGTCAAATGTTTATGCAGGACACCAAAGACCAGGAGTACAATACATCAAAAGACATTCTCTCATCCTTGGTTATCTCTTGCCTTGGGCCAAAAGGGCTCCTGGATGTCTGGTCATACATACCACATGGGACAGTTTTAAGTTAACTTTTATCAGCTTATAATGAGTCTGCAATATCAAAGATTGCGATAACAGGGAAAACACATCAGTGCATATGGTTGAAAGGAAGACAACTCAAGATAAACAGGAGAGCCAGACTTTTCAGTCTCTGACGTGCAGGTAGAATGGAACCTTAGAGGCATAAAACTTAAAGCTAAGCAGTATGCGCGATGTGACAACAGCCATGTGAAGAATGACCAACACTGTGTTTGAAGCAGATAACCGTGTCCTCACACGGCACAGCTGCTGTCTCTGTATCAGTGAAGTTAGATATAACAAATAGCATTGATGCAATCAGCAAATTTGAAAGTCTTTAAGTAACTTGTGAGTACTTCTTATTCGCTTGTTCTGGGAGTTGCCGTGGGCGCTGTGATTCGTTGTAATTAGGGTTGCACTGATACTGATAATGGTATTGAATATCGGTGCCGATACAGAAAAACTGGATTGGATATCAGTTCCAAAATACCGGTTCAGCCGATTTTGTGGTTAAGCCTACCAATAGTTTTAATAAGACTATTACAAACAGCTCGTGATGTTTTAGGTTTCATTTATACAAAGTTGTTCTGTCGTTAGTTGAAGAATAAAGAATAGTTACACAACCATTTGGATTCGTTTTGTCATATGTTATTCTAGTTTTTCTAGTTAAGAAAATAAATGCTATTTTTAGTCTCCGTAGAAGTATCATCGGTTAATACTTGTTATCAGCAGATACTTAAAACCCAAGAATCAAAATCTGTATTGGATCTGTAAAAGCTGGATTGGTGCATACCTCGTTGTAATTCTCCATTGGTTGTATTAGTTTACACAGGCCCCAGAGAATCGGAGCGGTGTTGACTTGTTGGTCACTTGGCAGCGAGATTTTTCCCTCTTTTTCCACTTGAGGGTTGATTTGACAAAAAACAGGCTCTTTTAGATCACGCAGGAGGCTTTACCTGAGCGAAGGAGGAAGGTACAGGGGAAGTGCTGTAGTCACGCCGTTCATTTTACACATATAATCCATAAATCCTCACGGTGATGAGCGCAGAAATATCAGTGGCTGATGTTTACGAACGCAGAACAGCGGAGAGGCGATGCGGCGCAGAACAAAACCAAGCATGAGGCGGAGATCACGTGACGAAATTAAAACTTGCACGTGAGTGCTAAAATAAGTAAACTGGACCAAACATGTCACCAAACTATTCCAGACAGCACTAGTTAAAAGCAATTGATATGGAGCCAAAGAAGAAAATAGAGCTGTTGCACGTGAGCTTGTCATCAATGAATCGATGGTGAGACGTCGGGGGCGTCCGAGTGGAGTACACACTCAATGCACTGCTGTGTTACAGGTACCGTTTGGAAAAAGGCATGCGTTCAATTAAAACTTTGCGTTTTCCATCTTTCTGTGTAAATGTGTCCTGTTACAACATGGACACCTGCGGCTTATAGACTGGTGCTGCTTATATATGTACAAAGGTGTTTTTCTTTGTAAGTATGGCTGGTGCGGCTTATACTCAAGTGCGTTCAATAGTCCACATTTTACGGATGGATTTAGCACATTTTTATAAATTTGGTAAAACTATAGCACACTTTGAGAAACTATTCCTTCAAGTGGTAAAATAGTTCAGAATGTATGAAGACTCTAACTGGTTGAACAAAACTTAAAACACTCTAAAAAGGACACTTTGTGGTCAAAATATAAACAAAATCATCAGATTTATAAATGTATCTGACATCATCAGGACATCATTCAGACGTGAGCTTTGTGAGTTAGAGACCTACATGACCAGTGCCACGTTTCTGTGAACATGAAAGTGAGGTTTACGCTGCAAATATGTATAAATTGTTAGCCGTATCATTTATGTTACCAAAATAATTTACTTGTTAGCATCTGATATCAGAACAGTTTCAGACTTGCACAGTGAGGTCTTTGGATCTAGCCCTATTTTCACTACAGAAGTCTTTAGTGCTTCGAGAGTCTGAATATAAAATGTGTGTTGTGTTGTGTCTCTGTGTCTTTGGTCACTGGTCATGGATCAGAAAAGAGTGTTACGATTGCATGTGTTGAAATAGTTGATCATTGTATTTTAGGTTCTGCAGACAGTGTTTTGACTTTTGATTTGGGTGTTAAGAGTTGAAAATGGATAGAAGGTAGTGCCAATATAAGCAGAGTGCATGCTCCCTGAGTGAAAAGTTTTGAAATTTGTGCCAAAATGTAGACATTAGTGTCCAAGCAATTGAAAAAACACCTGTAACAGTGCTGAGGATGGTCTAATACAGTGGTCCTCACAATTTTTTAAAGGAGAGCCACATTGGCAAACCAAAAATAAGGAGCGAGCCGCAAAACATCATCATCCACTCTTGTAGTCCTCGTACTTTTGGTTTTTTGCTAGTACCTTTCATTTGCGTATGTAAAATTATTTCAAACGTGTATATATATATATATATATATATATATATATATATATATATATATATATATGTGTGTGTAATTACATGTCCACATACTGATCTGGTGCATGTTTACCTGTATTCTGGTGGATATTAGCTGTAATAAATAGCTGGTTGGCCCATTCTAGGTTGCATGGTGTGTTTTTTTATTTATTTTTAGTGCCCCCACAGCCCCCTAACCCCAAGCCCCTGAGTTTTGTTGCACAGGCCCTGCTCTCCTCACACGCAGATTCCCTTCTGTCCCAGTCTGCTCCTAAACCCAGACTCCGTCGCTCACTGTCTGCGTCCCGCGTGGAGAGAAAAAAGGAGTGACGCTCAGAGCAGCTCAGAAGTGACTGCGGAGAAAGAGGAGGATGTAAAGCTTGTACTAGTCTCTAAAGGGAGAGAAAGCACTAAAGCACCGCAAGGGTAACGACTGTTACGTATCACTGATCAATTTGTGGTGAGTACACGCAAATTCGACCGCACTTCTAGAGAGTATATGCTATACCTGCGTATCACTAAACTACACTGTTGCCGCAGACTTTTGTCGAGCTCCTGCCTTTGGACTTTTGCACTTTTTTTGGCTAGATGCCGTTATTTGGCTAGTGCGCTAACTAAAGTTGAAGCGTTGGATGCACAGCAGTCACAAGTGCTGTTGTAACTTTGTCGTAAACATTTGCACTCAGTGCGCAATATTCGCCGACACGAAAACAAAAAATAGGACGGGAATGTGTGTTCGTAAGTGTTGTTTGCGCCATATTTAGGGAGACGATTGATCCATCTAATTTTGTATATTATTAGTAAATATTACACGATAACACGAGCCGCCAGTTAAGGCTTGAGAGCCACATGCGGCTCGCGAGCCACGCAGTGAGTAACACGGGTTACTCATGGTATGACCATGAAACAGTGGTCCTCTCATAAGATCCGTCCTGTGCACATGCCCTGGCAGCACCATCTGGACCGCGCACACACACAAGTCTGAGGCATGGAGGCACTGGTCCACTGGTCCACCAGTGCCTCCATAACGCACACCGTGCAAAGCATTCGAGGCTCCGAGGGCACCAGCCTGATCAGGCACAGGATAAAATGTAGGCCTAGAAAGTTGCAACATAAAATGTGTTAGTTATAAGAATTACTTTGTCTATAATTTAATACAGCTGAGTATTTTGAAAATAAAAGCCACAACTAAATTAAAGTTTATTTTTAAGTTTATCATCACTCTTTCCTTTGGTTCACATCAACAACAAACTGCTTTTGTTCCGGTGAGGCGTGAGGCAAGATGGCTGCACAACGTTAAGCTCTGATAAAACCCATGTATTTCCAGATGAATTGCGAAACCACGAGCCGAGCTATCAGAGCTAGCTACGCTAATTAAGCAAGCATTGCTGACGAGATGGTTTCACTTAAGGAGACAGTTGCCGAAATTATAAAAGATTCGGTTAAAGAAGCTACAGCTCCTATTCAGAAGAGTGTGACTGAAAATGGCATCACTGACCGCAAAATTTGCAGTCGCACGCAAAAAAGTTTGAATCAGTTTTTGGCAAAATAGATAGCATTCAAGCTAGCGTGAAGAAAAAACAGGCCAACACAATGTATTGAATGAAGGAATTGTTGAAGTTACAAGATGCTCTGGACAAGAAGACAGAAACAGATGAAACAATGTTTGTGTGGGGGGGGGACCCCAGGGGATACATTCAGAAAATGCTACCATCCTGGATTCCGACACTTCACACTAAATTCCCGGTGGAAATCGACCCAGATCACCAAATCTTTTCTGATAGTAAAGGCCCGCGGACCTTGATTTTCCGCCTGCTACGTCATACAGACCGGAGCAAGGAAAAACAAACCAACCCTGCCAGACGGGATACCGCTACGGTTCTTCCCTGACTACAGCGCGGCAACAAGCCAGAGGAGGCAAGCCTTCAACGAGATCCATGCTAATCTTCACAAGAAAGGAGTTTTCATGTTTCTGATTTATGCAGCCATACTGAAGGTGAAACAAGAGGGCGAGCAGCTATCCTTTAAGTCTCCAAAAGAAGTTAAGAAGGCGCTGGCTACGATCTTTTGTGAGAAGGACAAAGACCAGCTGATTGTGTCAGACTCTTAGTGACTACCACCGCAAGATAACAAGGTTTGATAAATATGCTCTGGTTATGATTGAACACAGTTGTACTTTATTAGTTCCTTGTTTTCCATTGTTCAATGTAGTTTCAATAAGATTGTTCTTGTTTACTGTTTCACTGTGAGTTTCATTTCAAAAACAGTTACAAGTAAATAAGAGGCACATATGAGAGATTTAACTTACACAATTCTGTATGTGGTTTGGTACATATTTTGGCTTTGTTTAGTTCTTTTTTCATGGGGGTGGAAGGAAACTGCGAGTGACGTCGCCAAGTGACACTCGCGGATGAGAAGAGATAGGCAGAGGGAAGGGAAGGGGTGGGGGGGGCGGGGGGGGGGGACAGTGATGTTCTTAAATCTAAAAGCTTTATTGTAAAGTCTATTAATGTTAAGGGCTTAAACTCTCCTTACAAAAGATCCAATAGCCTAGATTTTTAATATAGGAAATAAGGCAAAACAGCAATGCTTCAGGAAACCAGTTGCATGGTCAACAGATGGAACCTGTACAAAAGGAGTAATGATAGTTATTAAACAAAATTTAATTGTTTTAACTGAAAAAAACTGGTTCTGACCAAGATGGCAGAATGGCATTTTGTTTTTATTTTATTCACAGGGCAAGAAAATTACATTTATTAGTCTTTATGCACCAAATACATTTGACAATGATTTCTTTCCATCAATTACAGAAGAACTGTTAAAAATCTGATTCTGATCTGATTACCAACTTTATGTGGGCTCTGATACGAATGCTCAGGTTAATGCTGACCGAGATAAATCCTCTTCTGTTCTTTTCGGGAGGTCAGGATGCAGCATCTAGGCCACTTAATGTATTTATGCCTAATTTAAAGAATTCATAACCCATCAGCAAGAGATTACATGTTCTATTCAATGCGACATAAAACATCTTCCTGTATTGACTATATTCTGGTATCTACTAATCTTGTCCTGTTTGTTGGCTCAACTGAAATTTTACCTCAATACGTCTTGGACCATAACCCAGTAATATCAACATTTTATTACAGCGTAGAAAAGGGTTCAGGGGTTGTCATCTGGACGCTGTTTGAAGATCGAGACGTTTCGACTTTTATCCAAAAGTCATTGTCAATCAGAGAGCTGGTATGGGAACTCTGTCTTATATGCTACTCTAAGTAGTGAGAGTCCTGCCCCCAGGGAGGAGTCACTGAACACCTGTCTTTGTTTGGAAAATTGTTTGTTTGTCACCTGAAACTTGATAATTGGTCTGCCTTTGTTAGGTTAATAGTTGGCCCTGCCCAGTTTCACCTGAGGCTAATCTGTTAGATCTATTGTTCTATTGATTTCTGGCTGTAGCTCCCTCCTCACTGCTGATTACCTCATTAGCATTTGACTGGTCTATTGATTTGGACCAGGGTGATAGGAGGCTGTCATAAATTAAATCTTAAGCCCCCATTCCTGTTTAGAGAAGGATTCTCTCTTTTGACAAAAATAGCTTCCTTAGCTCCTCTTTCAAACCAGTTCTTTTCTCTGCTCAATATCTTCACCTCACAGGTGAAGATATTGGTGACGATATAAGAATTAATTTAGTAAGTACCATGATAAATGTGTAAATATATGTAAATATGTTTGGAATGGCAGGCGTCAGGCTATTAAATGGTCAGTATTACCAATGAAGAGGTTAAATAGAGGGTGTGCTCTTCCTAACTTCAAATTTTATAATTGGGCCTTCGTTTTGAGAAGCTTGCCCTATTGGTTGGATGGAAATAAAAATTATTCATGTAGAGTTATTGAAAAGGATATCATCGAACCATGGAGGTTAAAGGACTTTTACAAGTATTTCAGTCAAAAAATGTGATTTACACTATGGCCCAATTTTATCTTACATGTTGGTTATATTTAGAGCGATAGAGAGGTACTTAAAATATAAACGTTGGTATAGATCTTCACCTTTGTGGAATAATAGTCATTTGCTCTCAGGGTCAAAGCCGTTTGTTAATAAAGAATGGAATGATAAAGGTATTAAAGCATTACAGGGCATCAATGGCACAGAATCTATTCTTAGCTTTCAAGAACATATTACCAAATATAATGTTGATAAGAATTCTTTATTTTTCTACTTTAGAATAAGGTCAGCTTGTAAAGCCTATGGTGTTCCCTGGGGTCTGGAACCACCCAATCTCAAAAATGTCACAACAAGGCCCTAAGAGAGAGGTGTCATCTATATATGAACAATTAATATTTCAGAAGGGAGGGCCTTCAGTGGGGATAACAGCATGGGAAAAAGTAAACTATAATATTAACAATATTGAAGCAAGTGCTTTATAAACAGCTGGTGCTAACGTTTGCTAGCTTTGCTTTGCTGTCGGCTCAACAAATAAAGTTATTGTCACTTGAAATATGTTGGTTTTTTCACAAGATCAAGTCAGTGTTTGACGAGGGATGATTATTTTGTCTTGGTATTGGCTTTTCGTAGTTTTGATCAGACCTGAGTCTGGGTTCTCTCTTGTTCTCTCTTGTTCTCTCTTGTCCAATCATCTCACTCTAAACTGGTCTAAAATGAGCCAGCTTGCCCTGGGAGCTAGTACCTCTTGTGGACCCCTCAAACGAGGCGGTACGGTTCAGACACAGACAGATCAGGGACAAAGCTGAAGCAGAATACAGGAAATTATATGCTTTTTGTTCTAAACTTCTCTACATATTTTTCTGCATCTTCGAATGAGGGTTGGGGGCACAACTGAAACTGAACCAAGAAAACACATCTTTGATACGTGTGGCCATTTATTCAGCTTATATGAAAGAAAGCTGGCCAGTGTCCTAAAATGTACATTCTTTTAAAAATAGGTTTCAGTTAGTGAGTTATGGTTATTTTACTCTGAAAATCTTACATAAATCAGGCACTTTTTTGTGTGTATAAAAAACAACTGTTAAAATACGGGTAATAGTATCAATAAATCCTTAACGATACCCATCCCTATTGTTGAGTTATAGTTTAGAGGGAAAATATTATTTTTCACACTCAAAGTTTTGAGGGAAAAATATTATTTGTCTCTCTAAATTTTTGCCCAAAGTCACTGGGATAGGCTCCAGTCACCCGCGACCCCTAACATGCGGGAGAAATGAATGAAATTCAAGTCATGGATTATGCATGCATTAATGGACAAAAATGTATCAGGCGGGATTTAGACTTTAGAGGGACTTATCGGTCCCACTATGGTTCTTTTTTCCCAGCAGTCTCCCACCTGTGAACTAACCAGGCCCCCTTTTGCTTAGCTTCTGACTTCTGATAAGATCGGGCTTTGACAGGCAGGAGAACATCTCTCAGCTCTGGGGAAGTGCCCAGCGAAGCTGTTCTTTCCCTGGGGCCAGAGCAGTTGTGCCTCTGGTGCACCAAAGCCTCAGACCGCACACATGAGCATATGTGCCCACAATCTAACGCCTAGAGCCCTTCACCTCTCGGAGGCACAGCTGCTCTGGCCATGGGAGCGAACTACTTCACTGGGCACTTGCCACGGAGCATAGGCTCACTCCCTGAGACGTGGGCAAATAGCAAATCATTTTGATTTAGAATGACTCTCTTTTCTTTTTCCGCTTTTGGTTTTAAGAACAAAAAGAAAATAACAAAACAGAAAGACTAATTATTTCTCTATTTTCTATTCCATCATGAAATCAGGACACTGAAATAAGTCATTTACCGATTTTGGATTCCCATTTCAAAACAAAAATCAAACGGCCAGCAGGTACTTGGACTAAGACGGCAAAAAGAAAATAGAAACATAGAAATAGAAATAATAATTTCTTTCTTTTTCTTGTGAAAAAATGCAGTGTTTACAGCGATGATGATGATTTTTATTTATAGAGCGCTTTTCCACCTAACAGGCACTCAAACTCTTTACAAACACAATCATAACTTTATGTTGAGCCCACATGCTCAGCAAAACATAGCTAGTGCATGCTAGCATCAGCTGTTTCCTGTACCAAAAATATCATATTTTCAGTGCATAATGCATTTAACAATGCATATGTCATACATTATTGGACTTTAATGGCTCAGTTCCTGATTTTTATTGTTGTAAGTTCCTTTTAAACTCTTAACAGTCACATGTAACGCTCACTTACCTGCAGTCCCAGTATCCTAAATATTCACTGTGTTGAGTTTATAAGCACTTTTCAAGAGTCTCTGAGCTCAGAGCCAGTTTTTCCGTCACGGTAAAGCTAACAAACTTTAGCATGCTTTGCAGAAAATAATAAATAGATGCAGAGAAAGTGTTGTGGTCTCATTTTGCCCCAGATAGATGCTTTTGCAATATATCTGTACTGGGGCAACACATTTTAATTTATGAAATGAAACAAATCAGTTACAACCCCTTTAAATGCAGAAAAGGCAGATGATAAAACAGAAGTAGTTTCTTGTTTACTCTATTTAGTCACGTCTCACAATCCCAAACTTAGAATGACTAAATATTATCATGTCCACTGATGGTGCAGTGAATAAGGGCGTTGCACATGTTATTATTACCACAGTGGCATTGTGGGTATTCCAGCCCTCGACCATTTGCTGAGGGTCTCTTCCATTGTGGCCATAATTACCTGTTAATGCTCAATCCCGTCAGATCTCAGAGGCTAAGCAGGTGGGGCCTGGTCAGTGCTTGGATGGGAGACTGCTGGAACACCAGGTGCCACAGGGGGCGCTGGAGGAGGAATTGTTATTGTGACACTTCACCCACATTGCCTAGTATGGAAATGGTGTGTGTGTGTGTGTGTGTGTGTGTGAATGGTTGGTGGTGGGTGGGGCCGGTGGCGCACACTGGCAGCCTCACTTTCGTCAGTCTGTCCCAGGGCAGCTGTGGCTACAATAGTATCTTACCATCATCGAGTGTGGAGAGAATGAATAATGCAGTGGGAAGTGTCTTTGAGTGTCCAGAAAAGCGCTTTAAAAGTCTAATTAGGCCCGAGCCGATGGGACGAGAATCGTCCCGGCGAGGGACTAATTGTAATTCTTACGGAATCGGGGAGATCACGAAATACGCATAGTAAACTATGACGGATATGGTCGTGAGTGGTGTCGAAAATTAGAACTCGATGAGCTCTAATTATGAGTGAAGGCCCCGTGAAAAAATATTGCACGACGGCTGAATAGCGCCCCCTCGAAAATGGATTAACATTGGGCCAATGGGAGCCCGGCCATGAAAAATGTTACGCTAAAAATCCAACTCATGGCCCAAAAAATAGAACAGGTCAGGACATGTAAAAAATCCTCTTATGACCCCGCCCCGAACCAAACAGGAAGTCGGCCATATTGGATCAAACCCGGGGCTGAGAAAAGCACACACCTGTGTACTTTTGACTCCTCCTCCAACAGTTTTCATCGAAAACACTTCAAATTTGGCCACAAGACACTAAACCCATGTGGAATGACATACTATCAGTTTGAATGTGATACATCTTCAGATATGGTCATGGTGAATTTTCTACAAACTCTTAATTTTTGGAATATTAATAAAAATTATCTATTTTGCACACAATTTTTTCTTGGAAAATGCTAATAGAGCATTTGTGCAGATTTGAAAGCTGAGCGGACTGATATGCAAATCAACCAGCTATCTGATAAAATGGCTCTATAGCGCCCTCTTCAAATTTTATTTTACAAAATTCATAACAGCCAGGCTGATTGTCATGGAGGGGTGAAAAAATCTACAGAGGGTTTATTTGTGAAGGGGTACAATGTGACAAAGTGGCATGACTCCAGCTACTGTACTTATGGAGAAAAATAATAGTGGAAAAAGAATTTTCCGTTATTATTATTATTATTATTATTATTATTATTATTATTATTATTCTTTTCGCCTAAACCGCCCCTGATTTGACCCCCTGAACATTAACGAAAACTCAATTTTATTTGACCCAAAATTCAAGGTTGGTGAAAAATTTGTTTTTTTGATATTCCAAAAAATTAATGATGCACAATGACTCGCTAGCGCCATCTCAAAAATCAAAATACATTACGGCAATGGAAGGTCAATTTCATCGTAGACATATGAAATTTGGTACGAAGGTAGGTCATGTCAAGACGAGTATAAAATTCTATTATGACCCCGCCCTAAACCCTACAGGGCGTCGGCCATTGTGGGCGGAACCTGCTTTTTTCGCAAATTTACAATTCACGTTGTATTTTTTTACACCGTGGATTTTCAATCAATGTGCTTGAAACTTTGGAACAATGACCTAAACCCTTGTGTGGTTACAGATGATTCATGTGATTTTTGATATCTTGAAAAATGTGGGTGTGGCCAACCCGCAAATCAAAACACTACATTTTCAAACTCTTTAAACTTGCGTATCTCTGGCCAGGAGCGTCCGATTTTCCGGCATTAATATACGTTTTGTTCGAAATCACGGGCTTAGCGTAATGGTATACAATACATACGTGTATGTTCTATAATTGCTCTACAGCGCCCCCTTGAAATTTTGAATTGGACAAAAAATTTTAGTTTGCCGGAAACACACGAAATTCGGGAAACTGATCCTTCTCACCATTCTGAACAAAAAAGCCAATGACATCACACCTTTATCTGTAAGCATGTTACCGTGGCAATGACAAATATGTGACATTGAAATACATGGGATCCAGGACCCAGATTCTGCTCAAATTCTCCCCAAACACAGTCTGAGGGCTTTGGTGATTGACACCCACTCCCTGCACTGGCCCCTCCTCCTTGTAAAAGGTGAGGAGGAGAGAGGGGCGGCAGCAGCGGCAGTGGCTCAGTGGCAGAGAGACTGTCTTCGGATCCGAAGGTCAGCGGTTCGAATCCCGCTCCTCACATAAACATCCTTGGGCAAGACACTTAACCCGCCTTGCCCCCAGTGTCTGTGTACTCTGGTGTGTCAATCATAAATACATATGTGACCGTTTACGGAGAGGGAGAGAAATGAAGAGGAGAACAGAGAGCAGTCTGCCCCCTACTGGCCAACCCGCGCAACTACCCCGCCCTTACGTGCCTCAGCGTGGCCGCCTCACTGTGAACGCGCCTCCAGCCTAGAGCGAGCCGAGCACCTCGTGCTGTGGTAAACAGTGACGCACTGGAATAAACTTTTTTCTCCGTCATGCGGCAAAGGCCGCGGTGCTGAGTCCTACGTCCCTGGATCTGACCTGGAGTTTGGTAAATAACAAGCTAACTCTTCTATCTGTCGCTTTCTTTCGTGTCATTACTGTGTAGCATTAGCTTTAGCTATTTGCACTCGCACGTGTACTTGCTGCAGTTGTAAGACTTTGGCCACAGAAACAGAGCGTGCTGTCGAGAAGTCCGGCGAATGTGTGTTTGTGTCGTGAATTAGAGTTCAAACTGGGGCAAACAGATCAGATGTTCTGACAGATGACGTGGCACCGACCCGTTGTGTTCACAGCAGCAGCGCTGGAACTAAAGAAGTGGCGTTCAAAGCGAAGTGACACTAAACAGACGCGGTTACGGTCGCCCCAGAGGGCTTTGCCGGTTCTGCCGCGCGCTCCACGGAGCCGCGGCTTAAGCTCGCGGTCATCCGGAGTGAAGCCGCGTCATCTTAGTGAGGAGCCCGTCTGCTGCTCACCCGAGGGACGGTTTGGTGTTCTTTACCTGCTCAGCTGTTTGTCCCGTCAGCTGAGACGGGCTGTTAATGGGATATACGGGGCAGTGCGCGCCGCTCTCTTTTTCTCTCTCACGCTGCGGAGCGTGCTGGCGCTGGACTCGGAGGAAGAGCGCGGTCCCCGGCCTGACACACGGACTGTGGACCGGGTTCGAGCAGGGACCGCGGCGCCTCGACTCATGGACCGACAGCGCCCGGCTCTTCTTGTCCGTGACGCCGCCTTTTTCCTTTACCTCGCGCGAGGTGCCGCCGCTGTGGAGCGCTTCAAGCAGCGCCCAGCTTTGGTCTTCGTTTGGGATTTTGAGATCTCAAAAACTATTTTTTCTTTTTGGATTGTTGTGGAGCCCACGTCTTGGCCCCGGTGTATTTGTTGTTCAGCGCCATGAGGCGGAGGAATCTGTTCATGGCCCGGGGGAGACGGGGGAGACGGGCGATGGACGAGGAGACATTAAAGGGGATGTATGAACTTTGGTGGATTTTTATGTTTGTTTGTGGAAAAGGACAAATTATACTTTGTATTTTAAACAGATTGCATTTTGTCATTGTTTTGTTGGCTTTGAGATTCACAGGACATTAAAGGCCATAAAAAAGTGGAGTCATTTACTCAGATTAATATTTGTGTTGGTAACATCACTCATTATGGGTGAGTGTTA
>CM033621.1:27872549-28011359 GCA_019453435.1 Rhinogobius similis
CTTGACTTAACGTCAGCTTTTGACACTGTGGATCACAGGATTCTGATTGATCGCCTAGAAACTGAGATTGGTTTTTCTGGGGCTGTACTCCACTGGTTCTCATCTTATTTAAAAGATCGTACTTTCAGTGTTGCCATAAACAATGAAATGTCTGATGTATCCACCCTGTTTTATGGAGTTGCTCAGGGATCCGTTCTTGGCCCACTTTTATTCCTGTTGTATCTGCTGCCTCTTGGTCAGATAGTTTGTGGTTTTAAAAATGTATCTTATCATTTTTATGCTGATGATATCCAACTGTATTGTTCTTTTAATGATTCAGAGTTTCATGTTTTAACCATGTTCTTGGAGTGTGTGTCCTGCATCAAAAAATGGCTGTCGTCAAATTACCTCCCTGGGCATCTCTGGGCTCCTCCGTACAAACCAGCCTAAGAAACCTGGGGGTTGTGTTTGACCAGGCTATGTCTCTGGAGGGCCACTCAAAACAGTTGACAAAAAACTGTTTTTATCATCTGAGAAACATCTCAAAAGTGAGGAAATTGCTATCAAAGACTGATCTGGAGATGATCATCCATGCTTTTATCTCGTCTCGTCTTGACTATTGCAACTCTGTTTTTACTTGCTTTAATAAGTCAGCTCTTAAAAGACTTCAACTTGTGCAAAACTCTGCTGCAAGGATTTTAACAGGAATTCCCAGAACAGCCCATATAACCCCGGTTTTATCGTCCCTTCACTGGTTACCAGTAAAATATAGGATTGATTTTAAACTCTGCGTTCTTACTTTCCGAGCGCTGCATGGTCAGGCCCCTCAGGATGTTGCTGATTTGCTGTGCCCTTACACCTCCAGCCGCACTCTTCGGTCTTCAGACCAGAGTCTTCTCATGGTCCCAAAGACACGCTTCAAAACTCGGGGGGACCTGTCCTTTCAGGCTGTGGCCCCCAGACTCTGGAACGCCCTGCCCTTGGCTCTTCGCCAGGCCCATTCAGTGGACACTTTTAAGAAGCAGCTAAAGACACTCTTATTCAAAAAAGCTTTTAGTTGACTGGGTTGTTATTTCTCTGTATTTTATCCTATTTTTATGTGAAGCACTTTGTGATTTTTATCTGTGAAAAGCGCTACACAAATAAAATTTACTTACTTAACTAATTACATTGAAATGATTATTTCAATGTCTGAGCCTGAGCACCGGCCCGAATCGGACCCTATGGGGTATAGGACGAGCAAAAATAGCCCGACGCACACGAAACTCGGAGCAGTGATAGAGAACAGTGAACCGAGCAAAACATGACATTGGAGCACGGCCCTCGGACCAAGCGCACGGCGGCCATATTGGACGGAAGTCGCCACGCCAGTTTGACTTTTTTTTTTGAGTTCCAAACAGTCCTAGGGTTTTAGCCTGACATGGGTCTGGCATACACGTACGCGATCTACACGGATTGAAATTCAATAGTTATCCACTTTTTTTCGGATATCTCAAATGGTTTCGCCGCAGCTCGCCATGGAAGAACGCCTTCGTTTCCTGTTTTTCCGATCGCATGTCACGGCTACACGCTTGGACCGAGAGAGCTGTAATTTCAGTCACGAGTGCGTAATTATGATCTGAATGTAATGCATTAAAAAAAATACATTAAAAGTACTCGCTAGCGCCCCCTACCTATTAAGTGAAAAGTCAACATTGTCCGATTTTGACCAAACTTGGGGAATATGTCCAGTGTAGGGCGCCATGAAAAAAACTGAATTAGTGATATGGTGCATTTATCACCGTTGGCCACCAGGGGCGCAAAGAGTACTCACGAAATCATTTAAATAGCTCCTGCACGCACATGCATACTCTGATCAACATGAAATTTGAAACACACGTAAACGTCAAGCAGCTGAATCCATTTATGTGCGCACAATAACAATCAACCCTACGGCGCCATCTGTAGGAGGGCACTAAATTACAATGGGGAGAAAAACAATTACTTTGACTTTTATTTGTGAAAATTTGAAGACAATTCCTAGACGGCCTCCTGATCAGAAAAGCCAATGAGACCCATGGCCTATTCTTCACACTTTTGCCTCTAGGGCCCTCCAGAGCTCCCATGCATTCTCTATGGGAGTCTGACTCTCTTCACACAAAGATGCAGCAAAACGCCACTAAACAGTGAGGAATAGCCACCAAACTTAATACAGTGACTCCTTTTAAGGAAAATAAATGACCATTTTACATGCAACTCAAATACAGCCTCTACAGCGCCACCTGTTGTGTCAGGCCTATGGAAAGGGAGATGCATTTAGTTTGGAGGAGGCCTATGAAATTTGCCACAGTGATAGTACACATAAAGACGACCCTAAAACATAATTGGTACAAACTCATCAGACAAACAACAAGGCGGCCATATTGATTTGAATTTTGAATGCCACATACGTTTTTTTTTCCATTGCAAAAGGGTCCTTGGTTTTTGGGCCCACATCAGTCTAACATACACGCTCCTGATCTGGACGCATTGAAATTCGATAGTGATCCAATTTTGGGGGATAGCGTTTACGGTATAGCCATGGTTCGCCATCGGAAATCGCCTTCATTTCCTGTTTCTTAAAATTATTCTCCAAGCCACAGGCATTGCTCTACAGAGCACAAACTGTAACCACAGATGCAGAATCAAATATTAAACAGAACAGACTCAGGAGCACATGAGCACTTTTCACTATAGCGCCCCCTGCTGGTCATGTAAAAGTACCAACATTTTCGGATTGCCACGAAATCTTGGAATCTGATTTTGAGTGCCAAAAGCTGCAAAAAAGTCAATTACACCGATGTCCTATTTTGGATCATTTGGCCTGGGGGGGCCATGCATATTCCCCATTCATTTCCTATGAGACATGCCATAAGTCAATGGAGAGGCCAAAATAATTTCGAGCAAAGTCTGTGAAACTTGGCAGATGCATTATTTAGAGCATTTCGATCGAAAAAGTCAATTACATCGAAGCCGTGTTTTGGACAGTTTCACCAATTCTGGAGAGAAGCGCCCGCCAATGCACTTCTATAGAGACGCCACCCAGCATGAGCGGGGGGAGAGAGGGTCACGGGGGCCTGGACGACACTCAGAGGAGGACGACGGCACCCTGGGGCGGTTTCGGACCGACCGAGGCTGCAAGGGAAGGCGGTTGCGCGCGGGACGAGCGGCTTTAATTGCTATTATTTTTCTTTATTACACTTTTGTCTGTGCTCTGTAGAGCAGCAGACTGTACAGGCAGCGATTCAGTTTGTAGTCATTTGAAATTATATATTTTGGGAAAATTCTGACCTACATATCGGCCTAAAATTAACAACTGGGTTTATCGGCAGTTTTGGATTCTGAAATATTGTTTTTGGCATCTTCCATGAAAAAAAAATGCATATTGGTCAATCTCTGTCATTTGGGTTCATCCTTGTGTTGAACTTTGGTCCATTAGACCAAGTTTTGAGGTCCTGTTATAGACCTGGTTCATATCTGGTAGATCAGTGCTTGCAAGGCCAAATATTATCTTGGTGAATAGTAAATGTAAAGTGTGGCTACCTGGCTGCTTACGGCTCGACACTGACATCAAAGCGGCTGCATTGCTGTTCACTTGGCTTGTCTCTTAATGACTAGCCAAAAGCAGAGCACATAAAGCCCCTATTGTGGACGTGGGACTGAGGCAGGGGACACTATCTTGATACTGTGTAGCCTTTATGTCTCTACTCCCCCACCACTTTCTTCTTCTGTTTTCCCCGCTGCAAAATATTTGACTGGGCTAAAACTGCAATAAGATCTGTGTGCATACTCGCAGTCCCTGTTCCTGCCCATCCCCCACTGCTGCTTCATTCGCCTCTTTCCTCCCTCAAATCCCTCCATTCCTCTTGGCAGTGGAGCAGTGGAAAGAGGCTGGCAGCTCTGACGAGGCTGAGGGGCAAAGTTGTGTGTGCACAATCGACGGGGGGAGCGAGGGAAGGAGTGGTTTGGGTGGGCCCAAGTTCAGACAGGAAACACTCCCCACTCATGATGAAACTAAAGCTTTATTTGTTTACGTGTTGGGGTCCTCTGAGCGCCAGAAAAAAAAAAAAAACGCTAAGAAAAAAGTTCCCCTAGGTTGAGAGTCATTTATGAAGGGGGCTGGTGCTGTTGAAATGTGAATGGGCATCTGTGAAGACTGGGAAGTGTAGCACAGTGACGGTAACTTGGACTAGCGTGAGGACAAAATACCAAATTTGAAGCAGATTTTTTTTAATCGGAGAGGGCATTGGGCAGCAGCTGCTTGGATGTTTCTGGAAAAGTTAAAAGGATGTTCTTTTTTCTAATTGAGAGCTGGTAAACAAACACAACCCTGAGCTCCATCTTTCAGTACACATAACTTGCATTAGGCTACTTGCTACTTATGTTAAGTTAAACAAACGTTTAGTTAATTAATAGTAGGCCAAGTTAAAAAGTGATGTGAGCTCACTTCATGGTAATGTGCTTGCCATGCCCAACTTGAGACCCTTCACAGTTTGGCATTGTTTTTCAAACCGCGTATGCCCATAGATACTTTCACACTTGAAGTTGCTTTCGTAACCATGCTAGGAAAATTCATTTGATCATATTCTCTCTTGGAATACAACTTGTTTTACTAATAAATACTTTTACAGTGCATGAAAAGTATGTATTTAAACTAAAGTGGAACCACAGATTAGTGTAAAATAAAATCATCGCATAAAATTGGCTCTGCGGTGCTAGCTTTGTATTTCCCCAAACTCGAGAACCACAATTGGTCAAAAACTTTATAATTTGCATCAGTAATGAGTGAGGACAAGACTAAGAAAGGTGGATACGGACTACGTAACAACCCGGACCATGAAATGGATAAAGTTTCAGCTGACGAAACAGGCGTAGCATTGGAGCAACATGGCGATCGCATGATGAGCATGGACATGATCCGAGATGCTATGAGAGAAGTCATGTCGACTGAAATGGTCACGCTTCAAGCAGAACTAAGGAAAACTTTAGAGGACTTTCGCTCTGAAATCAGTGAAGATACGAAAAAGCAAACTGAATCAGAAACTCCAAGAGACCAGTACGCGCGTGGGTGCAATGGAGGACCATGTGCAACAGGTGGAGGACCACATGATCGAAGCTGAGCAATGGGATATTGGGGTGAAGAGCAACTGCTACGAAGTCAACAGGCATTGAAGGATAAAGTATCGGATCTGGAGGGCCGAGAAAAGTGAAATAATATTCGGCTGTACGGTGTGCCCGAGGAATCCGATGGCACGTCCATTATTGCTTTAACCGTGGATTGCAACGTTGGCATCGAACGTGCCCACCGTGCTTTAGGACCAAAACCACTAGCGAGGGCCCCACCACACATAATAGTCCGCTTTCTCCGATTCACTGTCAAGGAAGAGGTACTCCGCGCCGCATGGAAAAAGAAAATACATATTCACGGTAAGCAGGTCTACTTTGACCATGACTATGCGCTAGAGGTGCAAAAAAGTCCCGTGACGAAGCCTAGAGCGGGGATGGTGCGCATGCGCCGTGTGCTCCGGTAAACAGCGATACACAAATACACGAATAAACATTTTATCCGTCATGACGGTGTGTCGTGCTGAGTCCTACGTCCTACGTCCTGGATCTGACCTGGAGTTTGACGCACGCAGTACCTCAACGACGGACGTTGCCGTTTGGTAAATAACAAGCTAACTCTTCTATCTGTTGTATTCATCGTGTAATTACTGTGTAGCATTAGCATTAGCTGTTTTTCTTCTTGTGGCTGCGCGCTTCCTGGAGGCGTGGCTTGAGCGCCGCGTCATCTTAGTGAGGAGCCCCCGTCTGCCTGCTCAGCTGAGGGGGACGGAAAAGACAGTTCTCTAGCGAAAACATGCGGGAATCAATCAAAAAACCACTTAGGGCACACATACGAGGCCCAAATAGCACTGTAGGAAGGTTAAAACCTCTGAAAAGTCGATTTTGCATGTTATGGGACCTTGAAGGAGTTTCGCCGACAGGAAGACGTTGGGGTGTGAGTAGCCTGAGGAGATTTGTGTTTCATCACGCCTAGGTTTGTGTTTTTTGGACTTTCATTAATGATGACTCAGTAGTTCTACCTAAATTCTTTATCATTAAAAGGACTAGCGCCACTAGACATGGACAGAGACAGTCACCGCACTACTGCTTATAGTTTACTATTATTATTATTTTTTCCCTTTCTTTTTCCTTATTTTTCCGCCCTTTCCCCCTGATGCCCATCTTGTCGAAGGGCCCCACCTTGTGGCCAGTCCCCTCACTACTTAAGGACAATAATGTATCCTTCTTAGTGGAAGTGTTGTTTTCTTGTTCTGAGAGTTCACGTTTTATTGTTATTACATTGAGGTCTGGGATGGCATGTCATTTTCACACGCTAAGATATGTCTTTTAAATATTGATGATGTACTGTCACTAAATGTTAACGGGTTGAAAAACCCTATAAAAAGGAGTAAACTTATTGTCAAAATGAAAAAAGAGAAAGCAGATATAGTATACTGGCAAGAAACCCATTTATCTAATACAGAACATGACAAACTGAAAAAAATAGGTTTCAAAAACACTTACTACTCATCTCACAGAAGCGGCAAAAAACGAGGCGTAGCAATTTTAATTTCTAACAGGCTTAAATTTGAATTTATATCTGAAATACGTGACAGGGAGGGCAGGTATATTCTAGGTATATTCTAGTAAAAGGCAAGATAGAAAAAGGATTACATTACTTAATGTGTATGCACCTCCTGGAAGTGATGTAAGTTTTTTAAAAAAGCTATTTGGTTTGATTACAACGGAATGTCATGGGTGTTTAATTTGTGCAGGAGATTTCAATTTTCTGTTAAATCCCCAGCTGGATACAACAAATACTGGAAGGAAACGTACGCCTATGGAGAAACGTGTCAGAAGGCTCATTGATGTATGGCAGTTTATGCATGGACCAACCCCCGGGTTTACCTATTACTCTGCACGCCACTCTGTACACTCGAGATTAGATTATTGTTTCATGTACAATAAAGATTTAGGCAGATTAAAAGCATGTAGAATCGGCCAAAGAGATATTTCTGACCACTCAGGAGTGGATCTAAAAGTACACTTGGATAGCATACAGAGGAAAACATTATGGAGACTGAATACTGGCTTGTTGAATGATGCCACATTTATAAAGGAAATGGCAACAGATCTAACTTTATACCTACAGGATAATGACAATGGAGAGACAAGTCCTAGCATCGTGTGGGATGCAGCTAAGGCTGTTCTCAGAGGGAAAATAATTGTAAGGTCTGCTATGCTTAAAAAAACAGAAAACACAAAAACTGTTACAATTACAGGAAAGACTAAAAGTTTTGGAGGAAAAACATTTGATGGACAAAAGCCCTACAGTTACACAGCAGATAAGATGGACTAAACAAGAAATAGATAAGGTCTTGGACGAGGAAGTAGAGAAAAATATACGGTTTATGAAACAGAAATATTATGAGACAGGTCCGAAAGCATAAAAATTACTGGCATGGCTTCTTAAGAAACAAGTGGAAAATTTTATTTTCAAAATAAAAGACCCAGGAAACCATAGAGTTGTAACCGACTTATACCTTGCGAATTCAGGAAGAACTAGGAAAAAGGCGTTTTGTTACAAAACTGTTATAAATAAAAAGTAAAAAAAAAAAAAAAAAAGATGTAAAGAGACTAACACCAGGTGCAGGTCTGTACTTGTACCCCAGCTTGACTCTGCAATGTGAATAATGGCCCTACAAAAAAAATTTTTTTTAGCCAATATTCAAAACCGTGGGCATATAAAATCTCAGCTTCTGTTTTCTGCTGAAATGCTCATTTACTCTGACCAAACCTAATAGTGGTTCAGTTCAAAATTCAATCGATGTCAATAAACTGTGATATTTGCCCTGACCTGTGCAGTAGGAGGCTCTTTCCTATGGGCAGTATAGAGCTAGCAATCTGGGGGCTCTAGGTGAATTTGAGTCCAGGAATCGCCGTAGTCAGCCTAATGCAGGGGTGCCAATACATCGATCGCGATCTACTGGTCAGCACCGGTGTTCCTTGGGTCCCTGGTTGATCCTGAAGCTTTTCTGACCACTTCTTCCCAGTCCACTCTGCGTCTGTCCTCCCGAGAGATGCCCGCGGGTCACTCACACACATGTACACACTCTCACGCACATGTACACACTCACAGGAACATGTACACACTCACACGTACACACTCACACGCACATGTACACACTCACACGCACATGTACACACACACTCACACGCGCATGTACACACTCACGCACACGTACACACACACGCAAATATACACATACGGACATGTACACACTTGCTTGCACATGTACATGTACACACTCACACACACATGTACACACTCACACACATACAGACACACACGTACACACGCACCTGTAGCATGGATAAACCGGAACAAAGGCATGGGAGACCGGAACAATTTTTTTGCGGTTTAACGCCCTTTAAAAACACAAATGCAGGGGGCAGGAATTAGTGTGCAGCTCCACATTGGCTCTCAGCACGCAGGCTGCTCTGTTGTATTTCACAAATAAAAACAAAATAAAAGGGGGACCGGAGGGTGTGTTCCAACTACAGGGGGATCACACTCCTCAGCCTCCCCGGTAAGGTCTATTCCAGGGTAATGGAGAGGAGAATCCGACCGATAGTTGAACCTCAGATTCAGGAGGAGCCTGTGGTTTTTGTCCCGGTCGTGGAACACTGGACCAGCTCTATACTCTCCATCGGGTGCTCGAGGGTTCATGGGAGTTTGCCCAACCAGTCCACATGTGTTTTGTGGATCTGGAGAAGACATTCGACCGTGTGAGAATTAGCAGGACTTGAACCAAGGTTAGCTTAAACTTTGTGGAGACATGTGGAGCACAACTTACCAGCACGCAGGTTGCTCTGTTCTGAGGGACAGAGGCAGCCGCGCACATGTAAAGCTGGGCGTGTCACACCACTTATGGTCCCTGCGGAACAAGTGCAAGGTGGGACCATAGTGCTGAATAATAACAGTGTTGTTACCAATATAGAAATAATATTACATAATCATTCAGAAAAAAACAGCAAAAATTAGGTTTTACCACTGCAATGTTTTGAGAATGTTAACAAAAAAATAATGCTACTCACACAAATGTACACACACACACGTACACACTCACACGCACATGTATACACACACGCACATTTACATACTCACATGCACATGTACACACACTCACACGTACACACACACACGCACATGTATACACACACACACATGTACACACTCACATGCACATGTACACACTCACACGTACGTGTATACACTCACACGCACATAGACACACTCACATGCACATGTACACACTCACACACGTACACACGCACATGTACACACTCAACTGCGCATGTACACACGCACATGTACACTCACAGGCACATGTACACACTGAAGCACACATGTACACACGCACATGTACACACACACTCACACGCACACACGCACATGTACACACGCACATGTGTACACACACAGGCACATATACACACTTAAACGCACATGTACACACACACAACATGTACACACACACAGGCACATATACACACTCACACGCATATGTGCACACACACAGGCACATATACACACTCACACGCACATAGACGCACTCACATGCACATATACACACTCACATGTACACACACTCACACGCACACGTACACACTCACATGTACACACACACGTATAAACACACAGGCACATATACACATGCGCATGTACACACACACGCACATGTACACACGCACATGTACACACACACGTACACACACACATGTACACACACACATGAGGTGCGCAGGTCTGTACATAGCGGTTGTGGACAGCGCGGTGCATATTCCACACACATTGGAAACTGGTTTGTTGGCCCCGCCTCCAGTGTAATAGAATGGCTCAGGTCCCATGAGCACAGTTCACTGGCTGTTGTTTTAAAACTTCAGAATAAGCTGTAGAGTGCTATCATAATGAGTATTCTAATTCCAATTTAGAATATAGTACCTAAATTCGGCAATGTATATTACATTACAGTACATACATTACAAAATACTTTTCAAACCATCTATTGAGTATTCTGTACCAGAATACATTTTCAAAGTATACTTCCCATCACTGTATTACAATATATTTGTAAATACATCTATATTTTGCATGTTTATAGTAGGTGGTAGATCCTTTTTACTTGGTCATGTCCTAAGTAGCTCTCATGCTGAAAAAGTGTGGGCACCCCTGGCCTAATGTAATACCTTTATGGTGGTATTTTTCAAATATTTATTAGTTTTTACCTCATTGTTCTTGAGAAGAACCCATATTTTTATTGGGGTGGACTAGAAAACTACATTTGAGTATTTAGTAAGTGTTTAGATTATTATACTAATCTAAACACTTACTAATACTTACTAAGAATACTGGATTCTTGAATCCACCAAGTGTTAAGAGTGTCATATGGGTATATGGCCGAAATCTCTTGAGTGGCCTTTGCCATAAGGGCCATCCCTTGATAACGGTGCTATTCTTGAGCGTCTATCACAGTCCTGCATTCATCTTATTGCTCTGCCCACTTTATTTCTGACATTCTTACCGTGAGAGGGGTTTCATCTCCACTGACCTGACCTGTAACTTGGCTCGGTGGCATGCCTCAGTGGAGTTAAATAAGTTTAATGTGGCACTTCTATACTTTCAATCAAAATGTAAATGCACAATTTGTATGTAAGTAATATGCGTGGACACTGCTAATCAATATTCAGACACGGACAATTGACATGCGATGCAACGATGCGCTGACGCGGCTAATCAGTCAATATGCAGATACGGCACATAAATGCTAAAACGACGTTATGCATTGAGGTGAATGATTAATATGTAGATATGGGCATGTAGTATGCAAAAATGACCATATGAGTGGTGCGGATAATTAATATGCACAACTGGGGCTGATTAACATGCAAATAAGACGCACAAGAATAATTGTGTAGATCATGTAATAAATGTCCATTCACTGCTCATTCACAAATTACAATTGTCTAAAAGTGAACCAGAACAGTGATTCTGCAGCAGATTTGCGAGGGGTAGCTGCTTTGTAAGTGTAATTAAACCTAATAAATTAGTTAGTTAAAAGAGATACTTTTGCTTACCTCACCACAGATACATCCTCTCCAAAGCTAGAAAAGCAAGCAAGAAGCAAGAAAAATCTAATTGATATTGTTCAATGCAATAGTTTGATGCCTGTCCAAGTTGTTAACATTTTTGAAACTTCAGCAGCGTCAGCAGGGCCCCTCCCACTCAGGGCACACTCTTGGACTAGTGCATTCCAACATTAAAGAGAGGGGGGGGGGGTACTTTGAAATATACAAGTAATTTGTCAGATACAGTTTTAAAGGTGTTTTCTTGTTTAAATTTATGGATATTTTGTAAGTAATTTCTCACCAAACACTAACTTGATCTTGATCAACGTGATAAACCGCTGGATATCCAGAGATATGTGTCCCAGAGACACACTGTCATTAACCCTAACACTAAGAGCTCCAAGGCAGTGGAAACCTGTCTTACTACAATAGAGCTTGTGAGGAATAAAAAGAACATTGAGGGACTGTTGATAAGAAACTGTCAAGAAAAACTTACATGAGGCAAGCTGATTTTCATTTTATATATTCAACGTCTTACTTTTGTTTGTTTTTCATACTCAATTAAAACACTTTCAAAAAGTTTTTGGCCAGGTTTATGGTTCATATATCTAGAATTTCTGGGCCTAACCATATGAAACAGAAACTGACATAAAGCTCAAAGTAGGGGTATCACACAGACGTAGCCGTTAGCAGAATGAGTTTTAAGCCACGAGATTCATATGTAAAGTGGATCTAATCTGAACTGTTTAATTATTTCTTCAATGAAATGCCCATGCTACTATTTAGTGCTATCCATGTCTGCAGCGTGTTCCATGAAGATGAAACTTGTTAGTGAAAGGTTACAGTCCGAGCGAGCCTATACTGTAGTAGAGCGGGCGAATAGTTGAGAAGACTAAAGCTATTCCTGTCTGTGTCAAGCATGTGTTGCTGTCATATATGTCTTTCTTAGTGTAACAAGAGATATATTGTCGCATCAGTGGTTCAGCTAAGGAAAGCTAGCATGGTGGCAATTTTGCACCTAATTACATTCCAATATATTATGTAATTACTGCATAACACGAACTTGTTACACACAGTGGTGGAAAAAGGATAGAAAATTACAGTTACATAGGTAAAAGTGTACAAAAGTTACAATTACTACAACTAAGTAAAAGTATATATACGTCATGGGACATTGAAAGGTGGAAGAACGTTTTATTCTCTGATGAAAAAAAATGTAACCTTGATGGTCCTGATGGTCTCCAGCGTTACTGTCACGACAAGCAGATCCACCTGAGATGTTTTCTACACACCACAGGGAGGGGGCGCCATAATGATCTGGGTACTTTTTCCTTCAGTGGAACAATGGAGCTCCAGGGGGTGCAGGGGCCCCTGGCTCTGTGCAGATATTGCAGAGAGCATCCCTCAGAGAGGGCCTCATCTGTGGAACCACTGGGTTTTTCATCAGGAAAACACTACAGTTCACAAAGCCCCAGGACAAAGGACTTCTTCAGGAGAAGAACATCCCTCTTTTGGGCAGGGCTCCAGAGTGCGACTAATTTGGGCGCATGTGCAACCTAAAATTCGGCCAGTCCTACTAAATGAAATTTCTAGGGGCTTTGGTGTGCCTAACCTTTATCAAAGATCTGATGTTCATCAGAGTCTTTAACACTGACTTCAAACAGCTAAACTATTGGGCTACTCATGACTGATCACCACAGAGCCCATCTCACTTTATTCCACTCTCTGGCCGTCAATCCGGCAACAGTGTCTGTCAGGCAGCGTTTCGCTCTGAGAGCAGCAGAGAACGGTGGCGCATTGCGATAGTAAACTCGTATCTTTGCGAAGCGCCTGCCCTGGCTGACTAAACTTTGGGCTGGTTGCTCTGTTGTTGGGCTGGGCTCGGATCCAGGGCTCGCTGAACACGAGTTTGCACGTGCGCCACTTACGCTATGCGCAGATGAGCCACGGCTATGTAATTTTCTCTCGAGACAAACTCCCAAGTCAATAAAGTGGCAAATAAACAAGAAGGCGAATTAATGTTTCAGTCAATGTCATGAACAGCATCAGAGGAGAGAGAGAGAGAGCTGTATGCCCTTCTAAAAAGCTGAAGAAAGGACTGAGGTAGGGAGATAATGTGGGCCAGCGCCAACGTTTCTGGTACCGGAGACACACAAGTAGATCGCATAAAGCCTTGCTGCTTCATCTGCCAATAACGTAATAAATGTGGTGCTGGTGCACCTAAATGAAAAAGTTAGGTGCACCAGTTAAGCATGCTTCTTTTATATATTTTATAATTTTTTATTCATTGTTTCATGTTGCACCTTACGCCAAAGCAAGTTCCTATGTTTGTGAATTTTGATCACTGACAATGGAAATAAACCAATTCTGATTGGTCTGGAGCCCTGTTTTGTTCCTGTGTATTCCCCTGATGGTAAATGGTCACACGCAGCGCTTTTCCACCTTCAAGGCACTCAAAGCGCTTCAAGGAACCATTCACCCATTCACTCACCCATTCACACACCAGTGTACGCAGACACTGGGGACAAGGCGGGTTAAGTGTCTTGCCCAAGGACACAACGGCAGTATTCACCTGCGGGAGCAATTGCACCGCCAACCTGTGGGTCAGTGGATCTGACCGCTCAACCAAGGTTGTTTATGTCAGGAGTGGGACTTGAACCGTCGACCTTCGGATCAGAAGACAACCTCTCTGCCAACTGAACTACTGCCGTTCTCAGTTGGATCTAAATCCAACTGAGAACCTTTGGGGATGGATGGCAAGGGAAGTTTACAAAACAGTTCCAGACAGAGATGTCCTTCATGAAGGCCATCTTCACAACTTGGAGAAAAGTTTCCAGTCACCTCCTGGAAATGCTTGCAGTTAGTGATCAGCAATAATGGTGGCGCTACTCATTATCCCTTAGTTCGTGTTTAGGACTTGAGTTTTGAGGGGGTTTTGGGGTTGTATTTAGAGGTGTGGTCCTAAACATTTGATCAGCTGCAGAACAGCCTATTTCAGTTTAATTGTTGTCTTTTTCTTTTTTTTTTATCTCACTCTCATTTCTTGTTGCTTATTGAAGCTCTACGTGGAACCTTGTTAAGATCAAACCATGCAAAAAGGGACTTCTGCCATTTATTCAACTGGTCTTTTGATCACACACACACACACACACACACACACACACACACACACACACGCACGCACACACACATCCCGGTGAGTGTGTGTGTGTGTGTTATAGTTGTGTTGTGTGTGTGTTATAGTTGCGTGTGTTATGGCTGTGTTCTGTGTGTTATGGTTGTGTTGTGTGTGTGTTATGGTTGTGTGTGTGTTATGGTTGTGTTGTGTGTGTTATGGTTGTGTTGTGTGTGTGGTAGGAAGACAGACAGGGAGGAATGTCAGTCTGAGTCAGTGATAAGATCGTCTCCAAGCGATAGGCGTTCTATCAGGACACACATACACACACACACACACACACACACACACACACACACAGACACACACAGACACACACACATACTCACACACACACAGACACACACACACACACACGCATTAACGTATTCATATGTTAAGACATAACACATGTGTAACATATGTTAACACATTTAACATCAGTGCTTCTCATGGTGGAGTTGATAGCACACATGCCTGCTGCAGGGTTGTGAGTTTGAATCCAGCTGAATCTAACATGTCACTCCCCGATCTTCTACTCACTTTCATGCTGTACTGTCCTGTTAAAGAAAGCCTACTGGGCCAAAAAATCCTTAAACAGAATACATATTTAACATATTTATCATCCATAACATCAGCTGTTAACAACCTGTATTACTGGATCGATTATTAAGGCTAAAAATCAGCCCTTTTATGACGTAAAAGTGCTGCTTGGAAGCAAGCTTTAATTTTTATTTTTTTTACGCACCCGCAACTCTCAAATATTTTAGTGACTTTCCAAAAAACGTTGGTACAAGGAAGTGATTGCCAGGGCCAGAGTTTGATCCAGTCAGTATCATGAGCCCTCGGTCATGGTTCAGTGTCGGAGCGAGAGGGTGGAGCAAACACTTGTCACTCAAGGTTCAACGTCGATACAGGCCCTTCTATATTTAACATGTTAGTGCAATTAACACATTACATATAAAAGATACAATCTTTGGCTCCAGCGTGGAGATTCTCAGGAGTCCACAGAGCTTGTTAGAACAGAGGTCCAAACTAATGTTCTCTGCCCTCACTGACTGCACACTCACTTGACTACTCCCACTAAAGGAATGGAGTTTTTGAAACTCAATAATGCTTTTAAAATTAGGAGTCCAAACACCGAAGAAAATTTTATTTATTGTGGAAGAACAAAATTGGCTTCAGGGTGATTTGAGCGTTTTGAGCCTTCTCACCTGGACTATTTAAGCCCCTCCCCTCGAGCAAGAGGCTACGGTCCATCCGGACCAGAACCTCCCGAACAGTTTCTTTCCCTCTGCTGTTGGACTCATGAACACACCTGCCACCTTAATATCACATTACTTTAATAATGTAAGTAATACTATTCCTCTGATCTCGTGTCCTTGTATATACATATTGTATTAAATTTTTATTCTACACATATTTTATTCTGCATGTCCTTATCTTATTTAGCAAAGTCTACTTTTTTTTACCTTACTATCATTATTATACATTGCTGTATATTACATACATCAAAGCAAGTTCCTAGTTAATACATTTTGTACACTCGGATCTCCAAATATGGAGTCTGACTCAACTTTAGCCGCTATAACTGCTAGCCGCGATTGGCTTCATTTGGCTGGAGCCTAACCCTATGGGTCACAACACATTCCAGCTGTCCAGTAATTCTATGACCGGGACGTACAAATCATCAGAGCAAAAGAAAGACAGAGCGTTTTACTGGATTTAGAACCTTTGCATTGGATTTATGCGACTAAATGGGACTGTAGCGAGTCAAACATCACATTAATTAAGCTATGTATGTCTGCATTGTTTTTTGATTTGGGGACTTATTTAACCATTGTCTCATAACGACTGGTCTATTCATTTGGAGAGAGAGAGAAGTTTGAAATGCTTCGCACAAAACACTATTTGCTTAATTTATTGCTTTCAAATGTTGATTGTAGAAAAAAGTCTCACACTAACTGTCAGAAGATTGACATTGAAGTGAATCAACTTGTGACATGATTTGACTGTTTGATCAAGATCACATGATTTCAGCTGTAGCAGGTACAGGGCTTTACAATAAAGGGCTGCATATTTCTGCCAAACATCTCAAGAGACATTTCTGATGATATGAGAAAGTGGAAAGTGAATCAGATGTCCAGATTTTGCCAATTTAAGGTGCAACAAAAACATACCTGGAGTGCCATATAGCTGCATTCACACTATTTTGAGGAATACTGGGTAGAAAATCCCCTCCGACCATCAAAAACATTCCCTGCTGAACTTTATCCATCTATGACGTTACTGATTTTAGACGTCACTTATCCAAGAATCTTCAACTGTTTTAAGTCCTTAAAATCATAGCCAGACTCATTCTGAACAAACTAACACTTTCACAACTCAGCTGTGGTCAGGGAAAATAGGACCAAAGACAGATGTTCATTTTGTTTTTATAAAAAAATTTTTGTTTTAAAACATGAGATGCAAAACTTAACGTACTTAAGAGCATGTTTAAAGACTAATAACAATATCAATAGTGCATAATATTTTAGATGGATTGGTTTTGCATACACCTGGTTTGTCGGGTGAGCGTTCCTTTATTTCGGTTGGTTGTGCTGTTTGTTGACGGGGCAGACATAAGAATGCTGTGGTCTTTGATGTGCTTTAGCTGCTCACTGCAGACCACACAGAGCAGAACAGGCCCGGTGCTGCACCGCCTCAGATACAAGATAACACTTGACACAAGCACCTGTCTGAAATGGGAGTCAGACAAAAAAAAAAGTCTGAGTAAACATTTTATTGAAAACAACAAGCTGAGGAATAAGCAATAAGATGAAATAGGCTGTTCTGTAGCTGATCAAAAGTTTAGGACCACACTTCAAAAAACAACCCCCGACAGCCTGACAAGCCCCTACATGGGACAAACCACCGGAACATAACTGAAGGGGCTGATATCAAGAAATCCTACCAGTGACTAGAGCTGGACTGAAGGACAGCACAGAGGCTCATCATGGAGCAGGAGCAGGCCCTGAGCACCAGAGCAATAGAGGCCCAGATCTACCACACCAGACAAGACCCAAGATGTAGCTCCTGAGACAGTCCAGCACAGAACTGCAGGGTGTAAGATGCTGCAGGGAAAGCTACATGAAACGCCATAACCAAGTGGCTGGTGTAGTGAACAGACACATCTGTGTGGAGTATGGACTGGAAACCCCAAGGTCAAAAAGAGAAACACCTCCAAAGGTGGTAGAGAATGACCGAGTGAAGATCCTGTGGGACTTCCAGATACAGACTGACAGAATGATGGCAAACCAACCAGACATCATGAGGTGAATAAACAGTAAAGGTTGACGTGGCATCACCAAGTGATGGCAACATCAGGAGAAAGGAACACGAGAAACTAGAGAGATACCAAGGGCTCAGAGAAGAGCTGGAGAGGCCTGAAGGTGAAGGCCAAAGTGGTGCCCGAGGTGATCGGAGCACTCGGGGCAGTGGCCCCCAAACTGGAGGAACATCAGACATCTCAGTCCAGAAGAGAGCAGTGCAGGAACAGCTAAGATACTGCACAGAACCCTCAGAAAGAGGCATATATATGTTTTTTATTTCAAAACATGAGATGGCAAACGTATGCATAATATTTTTCAAATTGACATTTGGAAATGATTGAATCTAGATCTTGATTAAAATGTCATCAAATGCGCAGCCTTTTGTTTATGTTTCTTGATAACTGTTATTGTGATATTTTTGGTCAGCTTGTTCAAATTGGGCAAAATTGTTCATGTTTTGCAGCGCTAAAACCACATAGGGCAACTTGAAATGAAAAGATTAGTCTGTGGATCCTGCCTATTAAGCCTTTAAGCAGCATATCTTTGCAACATATGGAACTGAGTAAAGCATACGTATTATTGGACATGAGCAGAAGCATTCTGAAGCCAAGATGCAGCAGAAGACTGCCTCCTCCCTCCCCTCAGTAATCATATTTTGGAAGCTTGTTTGCTTAAGCAGAGCAAGGTATCAGCCAAACATCCTGCCTCAAAGCCTTGTCTGCACTCGCTAGCACATTAACTCCATGAATCGGCCCTTTGACTGACGGGGCACGGCCCAGGAATGTTGGGAAATTGGGAAGGTGGATGGGGGTGGGGGGTGGGGGGTGTAGGGGGAGAAGGGGGACAGGGGTCTTGGAGTGAAAGACTAGTGAGAGGAACCGGGGGTCAGGCCATGGAGAGTGACATCTGATACGTGTTTGAACATACTGCTGGTAACACTCAAGAAAGACCAGACTGAGTGGGCATTCCACAGCCCCCTGCAGTCTCTCTCCTCTCTCTCTCTTTCTCTCTCTCTCTCCTCTCTCTCTCTCCGCTCTCTGTCTCTCCTCTCTCTCTGTCTCTCTCCTCTTCTCTCTCTCTCTTGGTCATCGGTCTCTGTCTTTTGCTCTCTCTCTCCTTCCCCTCTCTCTCTCCCCTCTCCTTCTCTCTCTCTCTGAAAGAGACAGGTAGACCTGCAGTGCAGTAGAATGCTACATGGAGCAGTGGCCGTGAACTCTTTTGTGCATCATGTGATCGTTTCTGTGGGTTTCTACGGGCTGAGGGAGACTGTTTCACTGCTGAGTGTGTGCGTCTGAGCTGCTGGGGAAAGTGTCCAGGAGGCTGGGGACACTGTTTAATGCACATGTTTTTGTTTGTGGGGTCACCAGCTCTCGCCAGAGCAGTAGTTTCCCTTCTTTCTTTTTTTTTTGTATAAATAGCACGAAGTATGAATGTTTTTTTTAAATCTCTATCTCTTCCCACTCTCGCTGTCTCTCTCTTCTCTTTTCTCTCTCCTTTCTCACTCTCTGTCTGTCTCTTTTTTCTCTGTTGACACATGTTTTTGTAAATAATTTACCAAGACCCTAACACTCCAGAGTAAAAGATGACCTTACAATGGTGTGACAAGTAAAGGTGTAAGCTCCACAGTAAAAGTATGTCATCAGGTAAAACAGATGAATAAGCGTTGAGAAAGCCATGAGATGTGACTCATCTTTGATTCAAAAACCAATTCAGAAGACTACATATGGGGTTATGAATACTTCCCAGGGAGATTTATTTCCAATGGCTATAAAATGCGGTAGGCAAAACAGGCAATTACCAAAAGCCCAAAGGAATTGGAGCCCCATAATCCTTGGAAAAAGTCACAGAAAATGCAACAGAATCTGTTAACAGATACAAATCTGTGTGCACTTTTAGCTTTTAAATGAACATGTCTTCCCCAACTGACCCATAAGAGAATGTTAGCATGAGAGTGTAGGGCTTAGCATGCTAGTTGATAATCAAAGGACATGAGGTACATTTTCCATTAACTTTTTGTTTTTGCATTTGTGACCAAATGGGTTTGACTTGATAATGCTGATTAAGGGCCGTTCACAATATTGAACCCAGATGAAGAGTGTGTTTCAGAATTAATGGTTGCCCCCCCTGGCTATTTAGTCATGCATGTTTGACTTTTTTTATTTTTTTATTCAGACTTCAGAAAAAAAGAAAAGAATCATATACAGTTATCCCACTGCTAAATTCTCTTGAACATTGTTTATTTAAACTGTGATTTTGGGTGCTACAAAAATAAATGTATTTGATATGTCTTCTATAAAATAACCTTTAACATGTGAAGCTTTTTGAATTTCTTTCACAAAACCACCAGAACCATGTATAGCCTTTGCATTTTGGTGGCAAATGATAATTGAGTGTCGGCCTCAGAAGTATAGCGGTTGGTGCTGAGCTGGTGCGTTCTGCTGCTGTCACTGACCCGGAGCTGCCTCGCCGACAACACTCGCTCTTATGCCTCACTGAGACACATTAGACTATGAAATTCAACATCAAGTGCTGGCCCATTAACTGTTTGCCATTTCCTCAAATATTTTCCATCATGGTTTTTTCACTACAAAAGGGACAGGCAGTGCACGAGAGGGAGCTTTAGTGTAAATAAGCTGTAATGCTATGCCTGCTGTGTTCACTGCTCATGCATTTAGCATTAGCACATGCTAGTAGCATAATGTTATAATTCTTTTATATCTAATGTGTTATATCTAATGTAATGTAAACACCAACAGGTTGTTGTTGTTGCCAACAACCTGTGAAGTATATGTTTTAAATAACAGGTCTACAAATGCATACATATTGCAGTTAGTTTTTGATTTTCTTCATTTTGCTGTTTTCTTTGTAACTTTAGCCCCTTTGGTTCTTTTAGTCCATGTTGTCAGGACGTCACAATTTAAAATAAGGTTTAAATTACAGGACTGGCTGTGGCTTTCCGTTGTTGCTTCAGAGTTTTTGCCAACTCGCAATTTGGCTTTTAATGGAGTCCTGCCATGCTGCTACAGCCAGAGATTCTTTGCAGATGTGCACTTAGGAAAGGGTCTCCTTCTCTGGGCCCATGTTTGCAATGCTCTGACGAGTGTTTTCACCATATTAACACCATAGGTCACCTCAATACCAGGTTGGATACCACAATTTGTGTTTTTGAGCCAAAATTGGAATTGAATAAATGTAAGATAGCCATTGTGTTTAATGTTATACTGTGGAACATTTCAGGCAAAGCAATAACCTTTCAGTGAAGACAAGTAGGTGGCTGACTCGGCACCAGAGGTTATATAGTGCACCTTTAATCGTCTTGAAAGTTAATTCCAATTAGTGTATTTGTATTTGATGTTTCCTGACCATCTTCAAAGCATAATACAATCTAATTTTCAAACCAAACAAAATTGTGTCGTGAATCGTGAGTTCACTTCATTCATTCTGGCCGCTGTTTACATCCCACCGAGCGCGAACATGCAAAAGGCACAGCGCATGTTGGCGGAGTGGATACTGTGTGGAGCGGGACTTTCCTTGTTGATTATCCTCTGGGATTTTAACAAGGGGAATCTCAGCCAGAAACTATCAAAGTACAGACAGTTTATTAAATGCCCGACCAGAGAGCAGAACACACTGGATCACTGTTACACTACAGTGAGTGGTTCCTTCCATGCGGTTCCTCGCGCTGCTCTGGGCTTTTCAGATCATGCCATGGCCCATCTGATCTCCACATACAGACAGAGGCTGAAGCTCTCCAAACCTGTGGTGTGGACTTCTAATAAGTAGACCAGTGAGGCAGTGGAGGAGCTAAGTGTGTGTTTGGACATTGCAGACTGGGACGTGTTCTGCCACAGATGGTTTGGATGAGTACACGGACACTGTGACATCATACATCAGATTCTGTGAGGACAGTATCATTCCCACTCACACCAGGGTGATTTATAACAACGACAAGCCCTGGTTCACACCCAAACTGAGGCAGCTCAGGCAGCAGAAAGAGGCAGCTTTCAGAGCCGGGGACAGAGAGAGCTACAAAGGTGCAAAGTACAGATTTAGCAAGGAGGTGTCAAGAGCTAGATCTCTGTACAACACACGCCTAAAGGAGACATTCTCTACCAACAACCTGCTGCTGTTTGGAAGGGCTCAGGCAGATCACCAAATACAAGCCCAAAGCCCCCCACGCTGCCGATGACCGGAAACTAGCTGAACAGCTAGCTTTCTTCTATTCATGGCTCGAGTTATCAACTCGCTTCCCACCCATCTCACTACAATGGACATTTCTGCCAATCCCACCCCGGGTCCCCCCCACCTCCCCCACCGGTCTTTCACTACAAAGAGACAATGTGAGGAGACAGTTTTGGAAGTCCAACCCTCGAAAAGCTGCTGGACCAGACGGTGTCTCCCCCTCCACCCTGAGACACTGTGCAGATGAGCTGACTCCTCCCTTCACAGACATTTTTAACACCTCCCTGGAGTCATGCCATGTCCCAGTCTGCTTCAAGTCTTCCATCATTGTCCCTGTCCCCAAGAAGCCCTGGATCACTGGACTTAATGACTTCAGGCCTGTGGCGCTGACACCTGTAGTCATGAAGTAATTTCTTCTCCCTGTACACCAACTGCTGCACCTCCAGCCACGACTCTGTAAAACTGATCAAGTTTGCGGACGACATCACCCTCATCAGACTCATCTCGGACGGCAATGAGTCTGTCCTGCAACAACCTGGAGCTCAACGCCCAGAAGACAGAGGAGATGATCGTGGCCTTCAGGAAAGTTTTCTCGGCACCACCATCACTCAAGACCTCAAGTGGGAGCCGACCATCAGCTCCATCATCAAGAAGAACCAGCAGAGGATGTACTTCCTGTGGCAGCTGAGGAAAGACAAGCTGCCGGCGCAGATGATAGTGCAGTTCTGCATGGCCATCATCGAGTCCATCCTCACTTCCTCCATCACCGTGTGGTACAGGAGCCACAGCCAGGGACAAACAGAGACAACAGCACATTGTGCCTCTGCTGAGAAGGTGATCGGCTGCAGCCTTCCATCTGTACAGGACCTGTGCAGGTCCGATCACAGCTGACCCTTCTCACCCTGGACATGGACTATTTGAGCCACTCCCCTCGGGCAGGAGGCTACGGTCCACCCGGACCAGAGCCTCCCGCCACAAGAACAGTTTCCTTCCCTCTGCTGTTGGACTCATGAACACTTTATAACACCTGCCACTTTAACAATCATATAATAAAAGAGCTATTTATTTGCTCTGCCAATTTGCACTACTGTCTGTCCAACTGTACATTTCTGTACAACCCTATTTCATTTTATTCTTAATCTTATACATGCCTCTTTTATATATTTTATTATATTTTATTCATTGTTTTATGTTGCACCTTACGCCGAAGCAAGTTCCTATGTTTGTGAATTTTGATCACTGACAATGGCAATAAACCGATTCTTATTCAGATTCTGAAAAGTAACACTTAGGGATGGGACGATACCATTTTGTCATGATTCGAGTCTCGATACATGGGTTACAATTTTGATGTAATTTCAACTTTGTTTGGCATAACTGTTATGGTTAGGACTTTTCATCTTTGCATTTTTATCTTATAATCCATAAAATACTGCATAATTTTAATTTCCAGTACTTCTTACCCATAAATAACACATAACTATTATTATTACCAGTACTTACACCTTCTTATCCAGCAATACTGCATAATCACCGGCTGGTAACAGTTCTGAAGATGGCTTGCAGTTAAACAGCCGAAACATGTCAACAAGGTAAATACATCTCCTGTTTAATTTGTCTTTAAGAAGAACATATTGTGGATATAGCAAAAGAAGGCATAATGAAAGTTGTTGGAGTAGTACTGCATAATGTTACAACCAGTACTTACACCTCTTATGACCCACAATTACTGCGTATATACTTTGTTATTACCAGTACTTACACCTCTTATTATCCTTACTTACACCTTATTATGTATGTAATCTAAAGCGTAACCATTTGGTTTAATGATTCGACTATAGTAATACTTGTGTCTCATAAGGAATATGTGTGTTTATGACGTATGCTACTTATAGGCTATTACCCATACAATCACCATTAGAATTCTCTTATTTGTGCATTTTATGTTACACATTTTCTTGACAGTGAATATATGCTCGCCAGACGTGGCCTGGCTACTCAGGAGGGTCAAGTGATTTCACGAAGGGCCGGAGGCTCTGAGGGCTGGTGTGGCTGACGTACACGTGGCCCAGTGGCCCATTGTAAAGCAGCCTCGCTCTTTCTGGCTTTTTCTGGCTCTCTCTCTCTAACTCCCTTCACTGCAAACAGCAGCCCAGAACCTCGCTCTGAACACTGATTGGTCTATCCAGCTGTCTGTTAAGCAAACTCTGGTCTATTTCTGATTGGATACAGAGGTACAAGTCCCTCCTTATAGGCCTTTTCATTGGTTGCATTTAATCTGCTGTTGTATGATTGACTGAGTCTGTAGTGGGCGGGAATGTTGTTGTTTTAGGTGCGTTGTGCTACGCCTGATGCACACTGACTCCGGTCCGGCTCCGGGTTAGACTTAGAAAGTGCTTAAAATCAATGCGCCCTGTCACACCGACCTTGGAGCACTGTGGCCGCAAGTCCGGCAGCCGAGCGGGTCTGTGGAAAGAATCCGCAAGAAGTCTATTTTTGCCGGACGCCACATCGGTCTGGTGCGGCTTTTATGTCATTTGGTGAGTGTTCTCGCGCAAAACCACGTGAATCTACGTGGCTTTTGTCAAAAAACGGACCGCAGTTAACCGGAGCTGGTGTGACAGGCAATCTGCAAGTGACCCGTGCGGGTCCCGGACCGCAACTGGACCGGAGTCAGTGTACACTAGGCATAAGTAGAATCAAGAGGTGTTCAGAAAACCACCACAAATAGGCCTTAAAGGACATACGTTACTTTTTTGAACTTTTAGCCATGTCCCGTCATCAAAAACATACCCGGAGTTGCATTTAGCTTCATTCAAGCAATTCTGAGGAACGTTCATTTGAAAATCCTCTCCCCTCCAAGCGCCAAAAGCACTACCTGCTGAACTCTCCTGATATGTGAGATTTTTCTCAATTGTATACGTTCTGTTGTTTTCCATAAAATCCATAAATTATCACCAGACTGGTTTCGAGCATTTCTGCTGTCTAAACACAATAACTGCTACTGCTAGACAAATTGTTGCGTCTCTTAAAGTGATAACATAACTAAATTACGTATAATGCCATGTGCCATCTGCTGTCTGGATACACTCAGAAAGTGTCATTGAGACAGCAGACAAAATCCTTTAATTTAGTCCATATGAATTTTTGTTGTTGTTGTTGTTTTAAAACACGAGATGGCAAATTCAAGGTACTCAACAGCATGTTTAAAGGCTAATAACAATACAAAAACATGCATTTGTCCTTTAAAACAGGGTTAACTCTGTGGAGCCAGAATCACTCAGGAAGAAGGAAGGTGGCTCATCTAGTGATAGAGAGTTCCTCCAGGCAGATGAGGAACATCCAGGTCAGGGTGGTGAGATCCTGGAACTCCTGCTGTTACGCACTGTGTTCTCTGTGTCCGTGGAGAAGTGCAGAGTATCCATGCTGTGTTTATCTTTTGGCACCACCTCCAGGAGCAGCGGGGGAGGGGCCAAGTAGACACTAATGCTGCATTGCATTATGGTAGCTGTAGATATATTCTAAACTCTGCAGTAGAACGTTGTGGTTGATGGTGTCAAACACTGCACTGAGGTCCAACAGAAGAAGGTTTGAGACCAAACCTCAATATTTCTGTCTGTGTGGAGGTCAGTCCCATGAGGTTTCCCACAGTTTCATGGACTGTGTTAAAACACCACCATGATTTTTTATCTCACCTGGACACGGACTATTTGAGCCACTCCCCTCGGGCAGGAGGCTACGGTCCATCCGGACCAGAACCTCCCGCCACAAGAACAGTTTCTTTCCCTCTGCTGTTGGACTCATGAACACTTTATAACACCTGCCACTTTAACCATATATTATATAAGAACTATCTATTTGCACTACACATTTGCACATGGCACTGTCTGCCAACTGTACATTCTGTATATAGTGTTAGTCTATCTTAGTCTATTTTATTCTTAAGTTTATGCATGCCTTTTTATAGATTTTTTATATTTTATGAATTGCTTTATGTTGCACCTACGCCGAAGCAAATTCCTACGTTTGTGAATTTCACTGACAATGGCAATAAACCGCTTCTGATTCTTCTGATATATATGTGTGTATGTGTGTGTGTGTGTGTGTATATGTGTGTGTGTGTGTGTGTGTGTATATATTTCTATATGTGTATATGTTGGGTGGGTGGTAATGGTCTTGTCTGGGAATTTTTTAATGCACTATAAACCACTTTGTGTTACATTCTATGTATGAAAAGCTCTTTATAAATAAAGTTTGATTTTATTTGATCCGAATCTATTTTGTGTGACAGGCAATGTATGTTAAGCTTGGTTGTTGTTTTTTTTTTTTTTTTTACTGTGATTGTGGGCTTTCACATGAGATAAACAACGCCCAAAACTCACTCACATACTCCCAGAAATGATGGAATTTTCCCCACTGTGAAATATGTCAGGAACCTTTTAATTCATTAGGTGTTTTAGTTGTAAAATTCCAGTCCCCATGTGATGCATGTTCACACAGAGTAGTAACTAGGGACTGGAACTACACTTTAGTGACTTTTTTAGCTCCTACTCAGGGGCATGTACTTTCTAGTCAGACCAGGTATCTTTTTGTAAAAACGGCATTTACAACATTAACTTATTTGGGAATATGTGTCATTTTCTGACACCGTAATTAGTAAGTTGTTGACAACTGTGAATGATTGTGTTTTATTTTTTAATTAAGTGTTTGTTTGAGCTTTTCGTGCACCACAGTTGTATGTATAGGTTTACAGCTCTAAAGGAGCAGGATGAAAGGGGAAATCCTAATTCAATAGACTATGCTCATTTATTCTATAGTCAGTTGGACCCACTTTCAGCCACTGTGATGAGAAATGAGCAAAGGGAACTGGGTGGTTGCTCGACTAAATTGGGATTGGGGGAAACAGAGACTCTTGGTACTGTTATGTGTGAAAATGCCTAATCATTTCCTGGCGTTGCTTCTATTTTAGGTTTGTCTTTTTTTTGGTTCCTCTCTCTTGTTACCCATTTACACTCACCCCAAATCCTTTCCAAACTTTGCTCCAAAAACATTCACACTTTTCCAAAAGAAACAGTTCAAAATCGGAACTGCAACAGTTGAACGGCCATTGTACCATACCAATTTTAACTGGCCAGCTCAGTTTAAAACTATTGGCGGTTTTATAGTATTAGGTGAACCCAGCCCATTGTAAAGCAACCCATGGACTGTGACAGATGAATGCTCCAGGATATGATGTATGCAAATTTAAGACATTCCTGGCTTTTGAAGTGGAGGCTGTTGGAGATGCAGGAAACTGGTCACTTTCCCTTTTCCTCCTTAAGTACTGTCCAAAGTGCTTCCAACTACAGGAGGACATGAGTTCCAAGAACTACGTCCTTATTATCCTCAGTCCCTGTTTAGTCAGTGGGACCACCCAGTGACACACAGCAACAGTGGCTGAAACCCTAACCCTAACCCTAACCCTGAAAGTGTAATTCCAGTCTCTTGTTCCTGCTCTGTGTGAACGTGCATTAAATGGGAGTGGAACTAAAAAAAGTTCCAGGAACTGAGAAAGGTTCCTACAGTGGGAAAACACCTACTGTTTGTAATTATTGGTCTTATCCACATAAAACTAAAACTAGCACAAAGTTTGATGAACAAAATGAATTAAGGTTAAAATAATTAGTTCCAGCACACAGGCATGAATGGCTGTTGAAAGGACATGTTTATACTGTACTTGTTATTTCTTTCAAAGAATGCCACCATTAAACTTGATTGGGAAAGTTAAACCAATGATACCTGTTCTTGAACAGTAGAACTCACTTCTGAACCAAGGATTGACACCATTCTTCAATTTGACTTGTGCAAACACTGTGTACTCTGTGTTTGCATTGTATTTTTTGTATCTTGCTTTTTATTTCTACAGAAAGAGCTATTAGAATGCAGATATAGAGATTGATAAGTTGATGCCATTGTGCTTGGACTCATTGCCGTGATCACAGCATGGACAGACTCCCTGCCATTAACTGAAGAGCTGTGGGAGGTCGAAGCGTGGTGCTTAATGAATCTTTGTCTGGTGTATAGGTTAGAAAGCTGTCTGAAAAATGTTATCATTTTTAATAAGTTGTAGAGAAATATTTGGAGTGATGTTGGTAACATCAATAGCCTTACATCCCTTATAGCATTGGTAGCACCAAATAACAATAACTATGCCTTAAGTGGTAAATATGTATTTCAGTCTACAAAAGCTTAGACGTGTTCAAAAACAAAACAAAATATATTTTTTACAGAACATGTTTGTGTAAAAATAGCCTGCATATTTGTATGTTTTCCTCTAGCTAATCAGACATAATCTGACACTTGCACCTCTCCAGGCAAAAACAATGTAGCAGAGGGTAATTTAGTGAGTGTTTGGAGAGGTCTGATTTGAGCCGACTCCTCCAGCGAGTCCCCAGAGCAGAGGAAAAGGAAAGCCGTGTGCGTCTGATAGTGTGAGAGCCAGCCCTGTCTGGCGATAACGCTCCCCTGATGGCAGAGATAGACCAGACGCCAGTTTAAATGTGGCTGGCTGGATTGAAGTTGCCCTGTAATGATAGTAGTCTCAAACAGCACAGAGCCTGCCATTAGAGGAAGTACAGGCAGGGATGCCCACTTTCTCCTGTACTCTTTTTACAGGCAATTTTGTCTAGCGCAGCTTAAAAACATACAGTCGTTTAGATGAGCGACACTGGTCAGTAGTTGAGTGTTGTCCCCCCTGGCTGTCCCCCTGGCCCCCTGCACCCCAGCCCCCTCTCCCTTCTCTCAGCACAGTGGAAGAGTCTAATAACTGGACGGGAATCTAATCCTTGGCACTGGATGAAAGCCCGGGGTCTCCCTCCCTCTCTTTCTCACAGTCTTTTTGCTGTTTTTTTCTGCAGTGGATGCTGGTTATGCTTGGCAGCTTCTCTCCCTCTCTTACCCTCATTTTCCCGCTCCCTCATTCAGTGCTCTCTTTTTTTCTTTCTTTCTTCTTCTTCCCTCTAGTTTCTGCCTCAAACATTTCTTGTTCACCTGGTAAAAGCAAATTAACTTACTTTTAACTTTGAGATTTGCTGTGTTAAGTTTGCTGAAAATTGTAGTCAACAATGCCATGAGTCGGAAAACAAAGACTGGACTCAGCTAATTGTCAACTTTAGCCAAAAATACTTCTCAATAGTTTAAATCAGTGACTCTCAAACTGTGGTCCAGCACCCTCTAGTGGCCCATAAGAAAGTTACAAAATAATATTACATTTCATTTCATTGTTCCTTAAATTAATACTTTTACAATTTGTAGAACTTTATTTGACCTACACATATCGTGTGGAATTAAATTCTAGTAAGTTCTGCTCTTAATTAATCTGCTTCCTCTTCACAAGCGGGATATTCTGTTGCTCGCCCAGCTTCTGATTTGCATTTGACTGACGCACAGAACGACCCGTTTAATAAGCCTGGAACTCGGGAGAGTGTAGAATGTGAAAACAAACTAAGAGTAAAAATCCAAACAGTGAAGCGCAACTTCACTCCTTCCAGAGCTGTGGGCGTGCACAAACTACCGCTGACGATGTGCACCAGAAGCACACGCAATGGCAGCTGCACTGCATGTCCGGCCTCATAACGGCACCGCGAGCACATGTACGGGATGATACAGCAGACACGGAGACAGACACGGAGGAGCTCACGTGGCACCGCGAGAGAGAGAGCTACGGCAGAGCACGGGAAGGACACGCATAGGCCTGTGCTCCTGGTGGCATCAAGAGCACAAGCATACGGGCAGAGCACTGAGGAGGGAGAGGAGCAGGAGGAGGAGCAGGTGAGAAGAAGAGGAGGGAGAGGAGCAGGAGGAGGAGCAGGTGAGACAGAGGAGGGAGAGGAGCAGGAGGAGGAGCAGGTGAGACAGAGGAGGGAGAGGAGCAGGAGAGAAGCAGAGGAGGTAGAGGAGCAGGCAGGAGGAGGAGCAGGTGAGACAGAGGAGGGAGAGGAGCAGGAGGAGGAGCAGGTGAGAAGCAGGGGAGGGAGAGGAGCAGGAGGAGGAGCAGGTGAGACAGAGGAGGGAGAGGAGCAGGAGGAGGAGCAGGTGAGACACAGAGGAGGGAGAGGAGCAGGAGGAGGAGCAGGTGAGACAGAGGAGGGAGAGGAGCAGGAGGAGGAGCAGGTGAGACAGAGGAGGGAGAGGAGCAGGAGGAGGAGCAGGTGAGAAGCAGGGGAGGGAGAGGAGCAGGAGGAGGAGCAGGTGAGACAGAGGAGGGAGAGGAGCAGGAGGAGGAGCAGGAGAGACACAGAGGAGGGAGAGGAGCAGGAGGAGGAGCAGGTGAGACAGAGGAGCAGGAGGAGGAGCAGGTGAGACACAGAGGAGGGAGAGGAGCAGGAGGAGGAGCAGGAGAGAAGAAGAGGAGGGAGAGGAGCAGGAGGAGGAGCAGGTGAGACAGAGGAGGGAGAGGAGCAGGAGAGAAGCAGAGGAGGTAGAGGAGCAGGCAGGAGGAGGAGCAGGTGAGACAGAGGAGGGAGAGGAACAGGAGGAGGAGCAGGTGAGACAGAGGAGGGAGAGGAGCAGGAGGAGGAGCAGGTGAGACACAGAGGAGGGAGAGGAGCAGGAGGAGCAGGTGAGACACAGAGGAGGGAGAGGAGCAGGAGGAGGAGCAGGTGAGACACAGAGGAGGGAGAGGAGCAGGAGGAGGAGCAGGTGAGACAGAGGAGGGAGAGGAGCAGGAGGAGGAGCAGGAGAGACACAGAGGAGGGAGAGGAGCAGGAGGGGGAGCAGGTGAGACACAGAGGAGGGAGAGGAGCAGGAGAGACACAGAGGAGGGAGAGGAGCAGGAGGAGGAGCAGGTGAGACACAGAGGAGGGAGAGGAGCAGGAGGAGGAGCAGGTGAGACACAGAGGAGGGAGAGGAGCAGGAGGAGGAGCAGGTGAGACAGAGGAGGGAGAGGAGCAGGAGGAGGAGCAGGTGAGACAGAGGAGGGAGAGGAGCAGGAGGAGGAGCAGGTGAGAAGCAGGGGAGGGAGAGGAGCAGGAGGAGGAGCAGGTGAGACAGAGGAGGGAGAGGAGCAGGAGGAGGAGCAGGTGAGACAGAGGAGGGAGAGGAGCAGGAGAGAAGCAGAGGAGGTAGAGGAGCAGGCAGGAGGAGGAGCAGGTGAGACAGAGGAGGGAGAGGAACAGGAGGAGGAGCAGGTGAGACAGAGGAGGGAGAGGAACAGGAGGAGGAGCAGGTGAGACACAGAGGAGGGAGAGGAGCAGGAGCAGGAGAGAAGCAGAGGAGGGAGAGGAGCAGGTGAGACAGAGGAGGGAGAGGAGCAGGAGGAGGAGCAGGAGAGAAGCAAAGGAGGGAGAGGAGCAGGAGGAGGAGCAGGTGAGACAGAGGAGGGAGAGGAGCAGGAGGAGGAGCAGGTGAGACACAGAGGAGGGAGAGGAGCAGGAGAGGAGCAGAGGAGGGAGAGGAGCAGGAGGAGGAGCAGGTGAGACAGAGCAGGAGGAGGAGCAGTTGAGACACAGAGGAGGGAGAGGAGCAGGAGGAGGAGCAGGTGAGACAGAGGAGGCAGAGGAGCAGGAGGAGGAGCAGGTGAGACGCAGAGGAGGGAGAGGAGCAGGAGGAGGAGCAGGAGAGAAGCAGAGGAGGGAGAGGAGCAGGAGGAGGAGCAGGTGAGACAGAGCAGGAGGAGGAGCAGTTGAGACACAGAGGAGGGAGAGGAGCAGGAGGAGGAGCAGGTGAGACAGAGGAGCAGGAGGAGGAGCAGGTGAGACACAGAGGAGGGAGAGGAGCAGGAGGAGGAGCAGGAGAGAAGCAGAGGAGGGAGAGGAGCAGGAGGAGGAGCAGGTGAGACAGAGGAGGCAGAGGAGCAGGAGGAGGAGCAGGTGAGACAGAGGAGGGAGAGAGGAGCAGGAGGAGGAGCAGGTGAGACACAGAGGAGGGAGAGGAGCAGGAGGAGGAGCAGGTGAGACACAGAGGAGGGAGAGAGGAAGGAGCAGGTGAGACACAGAGGAGGGAGAGAGGAAGGAGCAGGTGAGACAGGGGAGGGAGCGGAGCAGGAGGAGGAGCAGGTGAGAAGCAGAGGAGGTAGAGGAGCAGGAGGAGGAGCAGGTGAGACAGAGGAGGCAGAGGAGCAGGAGGAGGAGCAGGTGAGACACAGAGGAGGAAGAGGAGCAGGAGGAGGAGCAGGAGAGAAGCAGAGGAGGGAGAGGAGCAGGTGAGACAGAGGAGGCAGAGGAGCAGGAGGAGGAGCAGGTGAGACACAGAGGAGGGAGAGAGGAGCAGGTGAGACACAGAGGAGGGAGAGGAGCAGGAGGAGGAGCAGGTGAGACACAGAGGAGGGAGAGAGGAAGGAGCAGGTGAGACACAGAGGAGGGAGAGAGGAAGGAGCAGGTGAGACACAGAGGAGGGAGAGAGGAAGGAGGAGCAGGTGAGACACAGAGGGGAGGGAGAGAGAGGAGCAGGTGAGACACAGAGGAGGGAGAGGAGCAGGAGGAGGAGCAGGGTGAGACACAGAGGAGGGAGAGAGAGAGGAAGGAGCAGGTGAGACACAGAGGAGGGAGAGAGGAAGGAGCAGGTGAGACAGGGGAGGGAGCGGAGCAGGAGGAGGAGCAGGAGAGAAGCAAAGGAGGGAGAGGAGCAGGAGGAGGAGCAGGTGAGAAGCAGGGGAGGGAGAGGAGCTGGAGGAGGAGCAGGTGAGACACAGAGGAGGGAGAGGAGCAGGAGAGGAGCAGAGGAGGGAGAGGAGCAGGAGGAGGAGCAGGTGAGACAGAGCAGGAGGAGGAGCAGTTGAGACACAGAGGAGGGAGAGGAGCAGGAGGAGGAGCAGGTGAGACAGAGGAGGCAGAGGAGCAGGAGGAGGAGCAGGTGAGACAGAGAGGAGGGAGAGGAGCAGGAGGAGGAGCAGGAGAGAAGCAGAGGAGGGAGAGGAGCAGGAGGAGGAGCAGGTGAGACAGAGCAGGAGGAGGAGCAGTTGAGACACAGAGAGGAGGGAGAGGAGCAGGAGGAGGAGCAGGTGAGACAGAGGAGCAGGAGGAGGAGCAGGTGAGACACAGAGGAGGGAGAGGAGCAGGAGGAGGAGCAGGAGAGAAGCAGAGAGAGAGGAGGGAGAGGAGCAGGAGGAGGAGCAGGTGAGACAGAGGAGGCAGAGGAGCAGGAGGAGGAGCAGGTGAGACAGAGGAGGGAGAGAGGAGCAGGAGGAGGAGCAGGCAGGTGAGACACAGAGGAGGGAGAGGAGCAGGAGGAGGAGCAGGTGAGACACAGAGGAGGGAGAGAGGAAGGAGCAGGTGAGACACAGAGGAGGGAGAGAGGAAGGAGCAGGTGAGACAGGGGAGGGAGCGGAGCAGGAGGAGGAGCAGGTGAGAAGCAGAGGAGGTAGAGGAGCAGGAGGAGGAGCAGGTGAGACAGAGGAGGCAGAGGAGCAGGAGGAGGAGCAGGTGAGACACAGAGGAGGAAGAGGAGCAGGAGGAGGAGCAGGAGAGAAGCAGAGGAGGGAGAGGAGCAGGTGAGACAGAGGAGGCAGAGGAGCAGGAGGAGGAGCAGGTGAGACACAGAGGAGGGAGAGAGGAGCAGGTGAGACACAGAGGAGGGAGAGGAGCAGGAGGAGGAGCAGGTGAGACACAGAGGAGGGAGAGAGGAAGGAGCAGGTGAGACACAGAGGAGGGAGAGAGGAAGGAGCAGGTGAGACACAGAGGAGGGAGAGAGGAAGGAGCAGGTGAGACACAGAGGAGGGAGAGAGGAGCAGGTGAGACACAGAGGAGGGAGAGGAGCAGGAGGAGGAGCAGGTGAGACACAGAGGAGGGAGAGAGGAAGGAGCAGGTGAGACACAGAGGAGGGAGAGAGGAAGGAGCAGGTGAGACAGGGGAGGGAGCGGAGCAGGAGGAGGAGCAGGTGAGAAGCAGAGGAGGTAGAGGAGCAGGAGGAGGAGCAGGTGAGACAGAGGAGGCAGAGGAGCAGGAGGAGGAGCAGGTGAGACACAGAGGAGGGAGAGGAGCAGGAGGAGGAGCAGGAGAGAAGCAGAGGAGGGAGAGGAGCAGGTGAGACAGAGGAGGCAGAGGAGCAGGTGAGACACAGAGGAGGGAGAGAGGAGCAGGTGAGACACAGAGGAGGGAGAGGAGCAGGAGGAGGAGCAGGTGAGACACAGAGGAGGGAGAGAGGAAGGAGCAGGTGAGACAGGGGAGGGAGCGGAGCAGGAGGGTTTAAATTACACATATTATGCAGTATTTATATTTTTCTCTTATTTTAGTATCTCATGTTTAAAAATACTAAATGAGGAAGAGGATTTTCTAACCGAATTCATCAAACTAGCATGAATGAAGCTAAATGCAACCCCATGTATGTTTTTGATGATGGAACAAAGAAGTACATTTTGGACAATATTTATCCTTTTAATTCCCCAAACTTTTAAAATCATCTATATTTTGGGTCTCAAACCCGCGGCCCGCTGGCCAAATGCAGCCCTCAAGGCGATTTCTGGCGGCCCCTGAGATGATTTTTGATTTGTATTATCCGATAAAATGTATAGAACCTGTCCAAACTACAACTACCATAATGCACTGCTGCATTAGCGCCTACACAGCCCCTCCTCCACTGCTCCAGGAGTGCAGTGCCGAGAGTTGAACCCAGCATGAATACTGCACTTCTCCATAGACTTTTCAAACTTCCTCGACAAAATAAATGGGCAGAGAACACACAGGATGTGAGCACAAGGAGCTTCAGCTCAGAGAGAATGTCAACGTGAGAGAAGCATAACTTTGCTGTTAATTTGCTCTTCAAGTAAAGTTAGGCCTCACCGCTTTGTGTTATGAAGCGAACATCGCAAACACACGCTCTGTCTGATTAAACTAAAGCCACCAGCACCAGCTGCGTTTACAGAGAGTCACAGCAGTGTGTGAGCAGTATCCGTGAGCAGGTATGAATCACACACGGGGAGGGCACGTGACACTCCCACTTTCTCCCGTGTCTCTTTTGGCTTTCTCTCCTCAATAACAAAGCGCCGCTGCAATACTTCACTCACAGACACAAACAGCACTCGCCCTGAAGCTGCAGAGTCTTGGACTCATGACTCCTGCAGCTGAAGGTCTGAGCATTCAGTGACACCAAAACCACTGTTTCAAACTGTTTGTGGTATCTGTACATTACTTAAGTTGTTTTTACTGTGGATTCTTTTTACTTTTACAACACTACATTTGAGACCAAATATCTTTACTTTGTACTCCACTACATTTTTAACTGGACTGAAAATTTAAAAAGTGCTTTTAATTTTTTCAGTTTGAAGGGTTATTTTTAGCTCGTTGATGGTGACATTATGTCTGAAAATTTTGAGTTCAAGCTCAACAATAAGCAAACAATCATATACACAATAAATTCTCTACAAAAATTAAGAAATTACTCCGAATAGACCTTTGCTGATCAAAACTATGCAAAATTCTTTACCAAAATTACAAAATTTAATGCATAAAACTGGTTTTTGAAATACTTTTACTTTTCACTCTTGGAGTACATTTTCAAACGTGTTCTTTAAGTAGATTATTTAATGCGATACTTTCACTTTTACTTGAGTAACAAAATTGAGTACTTCTTCCACCTCTGCTAAAATGGCAAATGGCTAACATAGCATTGTTCAAAGGCTAGCGAGCAGCTGCTTTGTGTTAGTGCGATCAGCTGCTGGTTCATCCGTCTGCCCAAGAGGCCAGGGCTGTCTGGGTCCAGCATGAGGTGTGTGAGAGTTTTGATGAGGTTGGCACTAAGAGACAGCGATGTTGAAACGAAATGACAAAGGCTACTTATATAATTGGTAAACAGAGCTGTTAGATGGCGGTAGACCTAAGTGCTTGCAGGATAATTGTTGCCAGCCTCAGAGAACATGCACCGGATTGGGGTAGTTTCCATTTCCTCTGCTAAACATAAACATACAGAGAACCTGGCGATGAACCCTGCACTAGAACCCAGGTCTTCTAAGTCTGGGTGTCTTAAACAATGTCTCTAAAAGTGTGTCAGTAACATTAACCGAGACATACTGTCAAGCAGAATCTCTTAAAAGGTGCACGGTGTTACTGCTTGTCTCCATGGAGATGGAATTGCTTTGTTTGGAATGTTTCACGAGCTTTCCACTGTCCAGGGTGTACCCCGCCTAAGGCCCAAAGTTACTGGGATAAGCTCCAGTCACCCGCGGCCCCTAAAGGGCTAAAGAGGTAGAAAATGAATGAACGGATAGAATGTTTCACAGTATGGCATTAAACTTATCTATCATTTTTACATTTTTCTTACTCAGAAATACCTTGAAAAACATTCTTACTGTGAGCATGCGTACCTCCCCACAGATCTGATCTAGAACTTGGTCTGATGGCGCTACTGCTTGTCTCAATTTACATGCAATATGTATGTATCGTAAAAAATGAAAATGAAAAGTATATAGTCGTACCTTTTTTGATTATTGGCTGTTAATGAAAGTTGAGCTATATGTAATGAAGGTTCATGGGAATCTACTGTCATAGAGTTTTTGCATCAAATTAGAAAGAGACACATTTCCTTTACAATGGTCATAATGATATAATAATTCTGAAACTGATTAATGGAAGACAGAGAGAACATATATTTGAGTTGTATTTCCAAATTTAGCATAATAAAAAATGGCAACTACATTTAGTAAAAATTTAAAATCAATAATTTGAGTATCTATATAGAGGTTAAGCCAAAATCAGAAATAGGAAATAATTCAAGCACGAAGGCTAGTCCTTTTGGTGTTACTGTGTAATGCAGACACTACTGTATGGGCTATAAATACCTCCCCAGTCTGGACCATGTGCTTGGACCAGACCATTTTGAGCTAATTCACCTGGACTTCTCAGAGATGATCCTCAGAAATCCTCATTGATGATCCTCGTTGATGATCCTTGGAGATGATCCTCGTTGATGATCCTTGGAGATGATCCTCGTTGATGATCCTTGGAGATGATCCTCGTTGATGATCCTTGGAGATGATCCTCGTTGATGATCCTTGGAGATGATCCTCGTTGATGATCCTTGGAGATGATCCTCGTTGATGATCCTTGGAGATGATCCTCGTTGATGATCCTTGGAGATGATCCTCATTGATGATCCTTGGAGATGATCCTCATTGTGATCCTTGGAGATGATCCTCATTGATGATCCTTGGAGATGATCCTCATTGATGATCCTTGGAGATGATCCTTGGAGATGAGCCTCGTTGATGATCCTTGGTGATGATCCTCATTGATGATCCTTGGAGATGATCCTCATTGTGATCCTTGGAGATGATCCTCATTGATGATCCTTGGAGATGATCCTCATTGATGATCCTTGGAGATGATCCTTGGAGATGATCCTCGTTGATGATCCTTGGAGATGATCCTCATTGATGATCCTTGGAGATGATCCTCATTGTGATCCTTGGAGATGATCCTCGTTGATGATCCTTGGAGATGATCCTCATTGATGATCCTTGGAGATGATCCTTGGAGATGACCACTTGTGGGTGATCAGACTAACACCAGATTAACGTGTCGCACTCTGAGCTGAGCTCCACATGTTCTGAGACCTCATTGTGCTGCGCGAGGTTGACTTTTGAGCAAACATTATTTGAAGTCCTAAAACATGAGAGGACGTTTAAAAGCCACAAACAAAGTAAAAAATGTAGAATATGTATCCTTTACAATCTAGACCATAAATCAGTGGTGCATTGTGGCAGAGTAAGTTAACAACACATAATGGAATGACTTTGTGCCTTAGCAGTGGTGGCTGGTCAATAGAGGCCGCACCCAAACATAAATGAATCATTTTATTTTTGGCTGTATGTTTCATATACTGTGTAAAATGGCCGTGTTTCCACACAGTGTGTGTTTTAATGTTAAACATAGTCTCAGTGCATTATCATGTTCATGTGTTGCTCGTTGCGTGTGCTGCACATTTGCACTGTCTGCCAACTGTACATTTCTGTATCTAGTCTTAGTCTATCTATCTTAGTCTATTTTATTCTTAATCTTATGCATGCCTCTTTTATTTATTTTATTATATTTTATTCATTGTTTTATGTTGCACCTTACGCCGAAGCAAGTTCCTATGTTTGTGAATTTTGATCACTGACAATGGAAATAAACCAATTGTGATTCTGATCCCTGTCACAGAACGAGTGCGTACGTGCAAGCCTCAAGTTTTGATCAGTTCCAGAGCTGCTCATTAATTTACATCACAGCTGTAAAGTCCTTTCCTAGTGCGCAGGCGGGAGTGCACCTGAGTACAGGGATTGGGATTCATGTCGTTCTGTCTCAGCTGCAGCTCTGACCCGTCTTCAGTCACAGACTCTGCTTTGGTGCATTTTTCTATTGTCTGTGACTATTTCAACTTCAGATTTAATCTTCAATCTCATGTGTACAATCACAAAAGGCTTGTTGGTGTAGGATGTGGATTGAGCTGTTAAGTAATAACGTTGGAACTCCTCTGGGTAAAAGTCAATAGCTCAATAGTGTAAGTGTCTGCTTTGCATGCAGGAGACCTGGCTTCTAAACTCAGCAGGCTAACTTTTTGTTCTCTCTCTCTGTGTTTTTGTTTTTAGTGATGATTTATAATGGCACGCCCCTAAAAAAATATACCACCCGCCGCCGCTCCCTTAGAGTAGACTGTGGTGGAAGTACTAAAAGTAAAACTCATAGTTAATTATATATGTCATTCATTCATTAAAAGTGTACAATTAATTAATTAAATATACATTTTAATAATTACATGTTCAGTGATTTACTTAAATGTGTTATGGATTAATTAAAAGTGTTATTAAATAATTTAAAGAAATAATTAAAGCTTAATCTTAAAAAAAAAGTTTTTAATTCATTCAGGATTTCATGAAGTTGTTCAACATTAAAAAGAATCTGTCAGACTCACTCGTCAAACTCAGAGGGTGGGACTTCCTAAATTAAAATTTTCTTTAAATTATTTAATGACAATTTAAATGAATTAATTGCAGTAAGTAAACCAATGAACATTTAATTATCAAAATGTATATTTAATTAATTATAAAAAATATAATAACATATTTAATTAATTATGAGTTTTAATTTTAATCACTTAATTGTGGCACATTTCTTCCTCCATAGGTAGACAGCATGTTTTTATTTCCCTCCTAACTATAATCCAAAACAGGTCAATCTAATAACCCACATTTGACAAGATCTGGAATACCCCTTTTACGTCAGCCATCCGAGTCGATTACAGGTTCTTGTAGTCTTGGATGAGGTTAGTTTATTAAATGATTGAAATCAAAGTTGAATATTCTACTTTAAAGGCCTTTGAAAACCGGAAAGTCCCTTTTTTAATGTTGTCTTTGGGAGTGATTTCTATACAATGTGGATGTGCTTCCCCATTTTGCTGACATCTTTGTGTTGCAGAATTACAGGGACGAGCTCCGAGTAAGAGAAATAAAGAAAAGGTGTCGTGGTTGGAGGAGGAGTGAGACCGAGGGTTCCATGCTCTCTTATTGAAGCGCTGTTAAACGTCCAGACCGCAGCAGTCAGGCTGGAATTCACTAATGATACACGTGGGCCTCAAATGAGAAGAGCAGTTTTGTGCATGAGTGTGTGTGTGAGTGTGTACGTGCGCGTGTGTACGCATGTGTGTGTGTGTGTGTACGTGAGAGTGTGTACGCATGTGTGTGTGTGTGTGTGTGTGTACGTGCGTGTGTGTGTACGTGAGAGTGTGTGTACGCGCGTGTGTGTGTGAGTGTGTACGTGCGTGTGTGTACGCATGTGTGTGTGTGTGTGTACGTGAGAGTGTGTGTGTGTGTATGTGAGAGTGTGTGTGTGTGTGAGAGTGTGTACGTGCGCGTGTGTACGCATGTGTGTGTGTGTACGTGAGAGTGTGTGTGTGTGTACGCGTGTGTGTGTGAGAGTGTGTACGTGTGCGTGTGTACGCATGTGTGTGTGTGTGTGTACGCGTGTGTGTGTGTGAGAGTGTGTACGTGCGCGTGTGTACGCATGTGTGTGTGTGTGTACGTGCGTGTGTGTGTACGTGAGAGTGTGTGTACGCGTGTGTGTGTGTGTGTGTGAGTGTGTACGTGAGAGTGTGTGTGTGTGTATGTACATGTGTGTGTACGTGTGTGTTTGTGTATGCCTGTGTGTGTGTGTACATGTGTGTGAATATGCATGTGTGTGTATGCCTGTGTGTGTGTGCGTGCGTGTGTGTGTGTGAATGTGTGTGTGTGTGTGTGTGTGTGAATGTGTGTGTGTGTTTACACCTGTGTGTGTCTGAATATATGCGTGTGTGTGCATGCGTGTGTGTGTGTGTGTGTGTGCGTTTACACCTGTGTGTGTCTGAATATATGTGTTAACTGAATATTTGAGGTAAAATTAAACAAATAAATCAGGCTTAGATTTAAATACCAACAAGGTGTGTGAAAGTGCTACTTTAAAGCAGAACTAAGTCACATTTTTACCATTTTAAATGTCTTTATATGTCCGTGTGGTTGCAAATGTATTTCAGGGCATTTGAAGCCCACACCATTGCCCCTGCTGGGGCCCTCAGCTTTACAACATTTCCTGACGCCGACCCGAAGACAACTCTCCTGAAAAACCTTGGCTCTCATTTTCATATTTGGCAACATGAAATGTTTTTTATGTGATAGAACTTCCTTATTTCAATAAAAAAGGAAGGGGAAAAAAATAAAAATAAAATACATTTGCGTCTTTTCGCTGGCAGGGTTAGGGTTAGGGTTATTTTCACAAGCTGCAGGGGGAGCTCTGTTGTTTAACTTATTTAGTTCTGCTTTAAGGCCTGGTCATGAGGAGGAGATTAGACAACATATTTTTTTCCAGGTGAGAGAGCAAAAAAGTTTTGCCTGTTTCGCCTCCAAAAAGTTCGAAACCAGGACTTAATGGGCCACAAGAACAGAATAAAATATTGTGAAGCAGCAACTTTCATAACTAATGAACCCGCCCTATACTTTTGATGAGGAGTTTTTGTTTAAAGGTGAATAGTTTGGTGCATTTGAATCACTGGTTTAATGACATTTTTGCACCTACTTCCTGCCACCTTCTGCCTTCTTTGAAAGCAAAACAGGTGCTCAGGGTGCAGGTTAATACGAGAAGCACTGCTCCTCTGGCCCCTGGTGTATGAAGAGGGGCTGGGAACTGAAATGAATGGGGCCACAGGCACATGGCTCTTTAAATCCTCTGTGTCAATAGAGTCTGTGGAGCAAAATAATGGCATCACTCTGTGTGGCTGATAATGTGAGCTAAGAGCACGAGGGCAATCTGGATAGGCTCTCGCTGAAAGCCGTCGGGAAAATGCGTAACGTCATGACAGCGTCGCAAAAGCGGAACAAGCTGAGAAATCAAGAAATCCAGCTGAGAGAAAAGCACCGACTTCTTCCTCGTCCTCAAATGCACAAAGCACTTCTATGTGCACGTTTTCAAAAGCATAATAGTCCATGAATGTGTTGAAATAGGCCCAAGTACGTCCGTCGGCGCCGTCATGATTGGTCTAGCACACAGCGGCCGGTGCAGCTCTAACAGCGGACCACTGTCAAGATGGATTCTCAAGAGTTTGTGAATTCACAGATATCACGAGAATTCATATGGCAAGGCCAGGTTACCAGCGTGGGTCATTAGGCAAGACCCAGGACCCTTCACGCTACTGCCTGCACTATGTCTGCATCAGGTGCAGGGGAACCAGAGCACCTTGATGACAAATAGACAGCTAGAAAAAGGTACAAATAGGCGAGATGCGAGAACACGGTTCAGTTGGAATCTACTACTCTACTACTTTCTTTTAAACTGCTTTCTACCTGTGTCCCATCGAGGCAATTGTTGTTGGTGCTACAAAAATAAATTGAATTGAATTGAAAACTGTCTTTTTTGCTCAAGCAAATAAATTACAGCAGATTTAGGGACTGATTTTACTGTCATGTTGTTGTATGTATTACCTACTATAAGTGTGTGTTATTTTTCTGTATTTTAAATCCTTTGTGTTATGAAGTACATTGAGACTTCCTTGTCTGTGAAAGGCGATATATAAAATAAACTCTTGCTTGCTTGCTTGCTTGCTTACTTGCATTGCAGCTCATGTCAGGCATCTTTGCGGCTAAGTTAAGTGGGCACATTGATCAATACATGAACAAACCACAGAAGGGCAGTCCAGCACAGAACTGCAGGATGTAAGATGCTGCAGAGAAAGCATGAAAAGCCATAACCAAGTGGCTGGTATAATGTACAGAAACATCTGTACGGAGTATGGACTGGAAAAGATACTGTAAAAAACCGTTAGAGGCCTAGAATGCATGGGTCAACACACACACACACACACACACACACACACACACACACACACACACACACACACACACACACACACACACACACACACACACACACACACACACACAGGATTACAGAATAATGAGACAGAGTGCGAGGCTGTATAAGAAAAAAACAACGTAGGTTTAACTAAGTTATTAATTTAGTTTAACAAAAGATAACAGTTTTCAGTGCACAGGAAAAGCAAGAGACGAACAGGTGCTCTCACTGCCGCCGCTGCAACTCTCGTCGTTCTCCTTGAAGTTTTTAGCGGTGCCTCTGTCGGCCACAGTGCAGAGATCTGTCTGTACTCATCGCAGCAGCCCAAAAAGTGTTGTTGTGTTTTGTGTTGTTGTGTTTTCAGCTGCGATGCCGCACCCCAGTGGCAACAAGTTCCAATTGTGCCATGGGGGCGTGTGCCACCACACGCCGACGCACCCAGTGTGTGCACAATCATAGAAAATAATGGCGACCAGGGCCGGATTAAGGATCTTGGAAGCCCTAGACTACTAATGCAACATATACAATATTTTGTTGTTCAAAACAGAAAGGTCAGGGTGTCAGTCAGGCCCAGGTAAGCAATAAAGCACTAAAAACAGCAGCACCCACAACATATGAAGGACTGTCCTATAAGTAAAACATTAATAAAGCATTTTAAAGCACCATATCCAAATCATGCAGTGCCCTGAAAGAACCAGGTACTTCAAAATGACCAGTTAGGCTAGCAATTGCCAAAGCATCTGATCTCAGAATATTTGGCAACACATTTAAACCAGAAAATTAAATACAATAAATAGATTTGAAGTTATTCAAATCTTATTTGTTAGACAAACAAAAGATAATACAGCTGAGCTGAGCATATAATCAAACTTCTAAACTTTATCAAAGAAAGGTGTTAGCATATGGAACATGGAGAATATGTTTTCTGCATTTCATGTAGGCTAAGTTTGCCAATTCTATAGGTGCACCAAATCATATTCTAACGACATTAGCTTCCACTTAGTTTCCATTGCTCTTTTGCGCAAAACACAAAAAAACACAATTTCGCATGAAGGGTGTTTCCATTAAATCATTAATTTGATCAGGCAGTCAGACTAAAAGACCTCGGATCCTGAGTCCCGCTCATGTCCTCATGACAGAGCAGTGGGCCCGCAGCGTATACACAGAGCAGTGTGTGCCTCGTGTGTCTGTGAACAACAGGAGGTGGAGACGTGAGGAGCAGACCTCTGAGCGTCAGGTGGACGTTTCACAGGACAGTGCTTTAAACCCTGTGAGTAAAACTGAGAATATACTGGTGAAGGGGTCGAAGTTTATGAATGAATGGCCGTGGTGCGTCCATGTGTGAGATGTTTGGTGTTGGACATTTGACCCTCTGAACATGTTCAAGTTTCTATGCATTATTATAGATAAAGGCTGCCTCTGTTCTAAAACAGAGCCAGAGGGGTGGAAGAATTCCAAAGTATTGGCACGTCCTTTGGTAGTTTTCCTGTCTCTGTTGTAGAGCGCTGATCAACTTTCTTTCTTTTCTGGGCACCACTTACATGTTTGTGAAGTGCAGGATTCATCTTGATCTATTCTTCACCACCATGACTTCAATTTGGGTTGAAGCTCATTGAGGCCCCCTGCTGGTCGAGGCCCTAGGCTGCAGCCCATGTAACCTGTTCCCATAAGACGGCTTTGATGGTGGCACCTAATTTTCTGCGCGGCAAAGCTCCCTGGTGTACGTTGGCCTTTAGATTTCTGTGCTTCATCAGCAAGACTTCCATATATAGTTATACCATAAATGAACCTTCCAAGTGCCTTTTACATTATTTGAGGTAACTTTTAATTTACCCGAGTAATACTTCTTTCTTGCAGACCTTAGTGCGTGAACATAATTGTTTGTATTCTGTATACTGTGTGTAGCTACATATTATTTATAAAGTCTGTTTTCTTCCTAAACATTCTAGGGTTAGGGGTAACCATAACTCTTATGTATACCAAAGGTTGTTAGGTTACCAGCTTTGATAAAAAAATTACTGTATATTTATTTGCAATGTTCGGGTTTATTATTATTATTATTATTATTATTAATAATAATAATAATAATAATAATAAAACATTTTATTTATATAGCACTTTTGAGGATACTCAAAGACACTTTACAGTACAGTTACTTTACATTACATAACACAGTTACTTGACATTATACAATACACAAATATTGTATATCTTAAATTTTAACTTTTCCACATTACTCTTGCTCATGTTATACATACATATATGTAGCTGTATAACCTTTCAGAATATTTATATAAAAAAATTCACAAGATACAGAGGAGCTTATTTTTCTAAACATAGTGAATCAAGAGTTTTAGATGAACTTTCAAGAAAGTTCATCCATCCACTTAATGGGGGCCGAGTCGCGGGGGCAGCAATCTAAGCAGGGACTCCTAGACTTCGTTCACCTCAGGCACTTCTCCTCCGGGGGATTCTCGAGACATTCCCAGGTCAGCCGAGAGACATGGTCCCTCCAGTGTGTCCTGGGTCTGCCCCGGGGCTGCCTCCCGATGGGACACGCCCGAGGGAGGCGTCCGGGAGGCATCCAGAACAGATGTCCGAGTCACCTCAGCTGGCTCCTCTCGACGTGGAGGAGCAGCGGCTCTACTCTGAGCTCCTCCCGTGTGACTGAGCTCCTCTCTATCTCTAAGGGAGCGCCCAGCCACCCAGAGGAGGAAGCTCATTCCGACTGCTTGTATCCGTGATCTTGTCCTTTCGGTCATTACCCAGAGCTCATGACCAGGTGAGGGTAGGAACGTAGACTGACCGGTAAATCGAGAGCTTTGTCTTTTGACTCAGCTCTTTCTTTACCACAACGGTCCGATACAGCGCCCGCATCACTGCAGACGCTGCATCGATCCGCTTTTCAATCTCACGCTCCATCCTTCCCTCAAGACTCCAAGATACTTGAACTCCTTCCCGAGATAATTGAACACCTCCACTTGAGGCAAGGACTCTCCACCCACCCGGACAGGGCAAGCCACCCTCGAGAACCATGGCCTCGGATTTAGAGGGGACACAATCGAATGCCTTCTCCAGATCCACAAAGCACATGTGGACTGGTTGGGCAAACTCCCATGAAAGAAGAGAAATGGTTCCCAAAGTGGGGGTCGGGACCCCCCGGGGGTCACCACCACCAGGTGGTGATCGGTTGACTGCTCCGCCCCTCTTTTCACCCGAGTGTCCAAGACACGCGGCCGAAGATCAGATGACACAACAACAAAGTCTATCATCGACCTCCGGCCTAGGGTGTCCTGGTGCCACGTGCACTGATGGACACCCTTGTGCGCGAACATGGTGTTAGTTATGGACAAGCTATGACTAGCACAGAAGTCCAATCACTGAACACCACTCGGGTTCAGATCAGGGGCGCCGTTCCTCCCGATTACCCCTCTCCAGGTGTCACTTGTCATTGCCCACGTGGCTGTTGATGTCCCCCAGTAGAACAATGGAGTCCCCGGGCGATGCACTGTCTAGTGCCCCTCCCAGGGACTCCAAGAAGGCCTGGTACTCTGCACCGTTGTTCGGCCCATAGGCCGACACAACAGTGAGAGATCTGTCCCCCACCTGAAGGCACAGGGACGTTCACCGGATTAAACTCCAACACGTGATGGCTGAGCTGTGGGGCTAGATGCCATGGAACGCAAGAATGCAACGCCAGTTGTGCGTGGAGGTGAGGCTGAGTATATCTAGTCGGTAACACTCGACCTTCCGCACAAGCTCAGCCCCCCCCCCCAGTGAGGTAACGTTTATTGTCCCTAGAGCCAGTTTCTGTGTCTGGAGATCTGGTCGCTGAGGCCCCTGCCTTCGACTGCTGCCCAGATCTCTGAGAGTTTCTGCTTGAATTTCTTTCAAACACCTTGCTGTCGCAGCCTTGTTGGGTCATGGTGGCCGACCACCAACCATTCACCACTCCATCCATCTGGACCATCCACGGCATGGCACTGATCAGTGAACAAGACTTTATGAAAATGTGTCTTCATGTATTTCTGGGCCACTGGGCTGTTTCTGATTGTGAGCATTGGTTAAGGGTGGCCCAATAGAAGGTTTATGCATAACTGCAGCCTCTGGAAGATCTACACCTTGATGTTCGCGAGACTCCAGAGGCACCAGGAGCTTCAAATACTGGTTTGCTGCTTTGTAATGGCATTTTAGCAGCTGCTCTCTTAATCTGATCTATTTGTCTGGAAGAAACCTTCCTCATTGTGCCTTTATCTGCACAAATCCATATGTGCTCTGAATCAGCTACACATCTCTTAATAATACGATGATAACGTGATGATAATGATAAAGTTTTCATGAAATATCTAAGGTTTACATATGTTGTCCAAGGCATTCAACTATTTTATGCTTTTTGGCTGTAGGGAGATCCTTTTTCTTTCACATGTTGCTTGAAAATGGTGGTCTGCTTAATAATGTGGAACGTCCTTCTTAACTAGTTAAGAAACTAATTGGCTGAGATTGATTTCACTGACCCAAAGAGCCCTGAGACACAATACCATTCATGAGTTTCACTGGAAAAAAAAAAAATTACCTTTATGACACTTAAACACAATTTGCATAATAATTTGGAACGCAGTGTAATAAAATGACATAGCCTAAACCTGTACTAAACCTGATTTACAACCATTTACATGATCCGGGTAACACTATTTGCCTCCTGGGTAACAAAAAGTTTAATGCATGTCATTATTCGGACAAAATGTTGATCCGGTCGGACCCTGGCGCAGAAGAAAATAGACATCCGCAATTCCTTCGGAGAGCGGCGGAGCCGAGGCACAGACCTGCGCAGAGCTTACATGGGATGTGGAATGGGCTTCATTCATTTTGATGGCTGCGTAAGTTCTGCACAGTGCATGGCACAGTGCAGCGGAGTGGAGATGCATGATGTGGAATTTGCTTGGAACCCCAGGCTCACACCGCTTGCAGTCCAGTTGCAGTCCAGTGATCGCAGCCTTTCTGTGGCTTTAAAAGTGTGAGGAGCTCAGACCACACACTGTGCAGTGTGGTGGTGCTGGCGGAGGTGCTGCCGCGCTCCATGTTCTTTCTGTTGAATTTCCATAGCCCACCGCATGCCTTTTCAGTGAACTTGTCAAAATCAGATAAGACAGGAAAACAGGAAATCTCTTGAGTGCGAGTGAAATGGATCCAGCGTTGTTTCTAAATCAAACCAATGTGTTCACTCTACAACAATTGACAAACTCAGCGCATGTAAATATTACGTTATAACCAGTGATACAGGGTCGCGTGTGAAGGTGCAACACACGGGTGATACGGGGGTCATGTGTGTTGCGCCATTGCGCCTCATCAGATCTGTTATTGGAGACCATCAGGAGGATAACAATAGGATAATATCAAAAAGGAAAATGCCTGGCACTAAAAGAAGAAGTTCTTGGAGTGGATGGTGAGTTTGTGTACTTGTAATCTCAACTAATAACTTAGTTATTGCGTGAACTCCCAAACTGAGCCTGAACCTCCTTGTACTTGTAGACTCATGTTGTCGGCAGTCATAGCAACAGCACTGCAGTGCGCCGCGCTCCATGTGAGTGGCACATTGCAACCAGACTGCTCCGACACAGCAACTGTGTCTGGACTGGGCTGGACTGCTTGCTGTGTGAGCCCGGCGTAAGACTTTCTTTGCAGCATGTGGAAAGCTCCACAGAAGTTTTGTTTAGCAACTCTATTTGCTGTAAACTGTTACTTGTGTGTCTTCACTCACACGGTGACATCACGATGCAATGTTTTAAAATTAAGAGACTGCCATAAAATGTAATCTTCCTATATTATTAGAGATATTTGCAGTCATTGGTTTGGTACTGGATCAAGGTAATTTCCGTTAAGGCTACTATGCCTTTTAGTTTGTAAACTGCAGAGTGAGATTTCTTTTTTGTCAATAATATGACGTGTGGGTGCACGATCGTCTGTGTTTGTGTGTGTGTGTGTGTGTGTGTGTGTGTGTGTGTGTGTGTGTGTGTGCGTGCGTGCGTGCGTGTGTGTGTGTGTGTGTGTGTGTGTGTGTGTGTGTGTGTGTGCGTGCGTGCGTGCGTGCGTGCGTGCGTGTTTGTGTGTGTGTGTGTGTGTGTGTGTGTGTGTGTGTGTGTGTGTGTGTGTGTGTGTGTGACTGGGACTTTGAATGTTCTCATAATTGCTTCTCCCTAATCACTCATATCAACCATTTTCCTTTAAATCTTAGATGGGAAAATGTCTTAATTTAATTCATGTGAATATTAGAAGTCTATTCCCCAAAATGGATCTCTTGATAGCCTGGCTTGTCTATAATAACCCTAAGATAATTATACTCGGATACACACAGAAACGTGACTTAACTGAGAGTATTACAGACACTGATATTAAACTTGATAATTATGTTTTATGTAGCACTGATAGAGGTTCACAGATACATAACCCTTATGTATCTGCAAATCTTGAATCGCAAATAATTACTCCAAAATCCTTTACACTTTGAGGGCTTGTTTTTAAAGGCGACTCTCCATGAAAATAACACTTGATTATTGGTTAAATTTATAGACTACATTCAGCCCCAAAACTAGACTCTGTAAAGAATATTATATTGCTCTTTCTTCACTAGGCAGTTGTAAAGAAGATGGAAGAAGAAGATGGGTGACTTTTGATATTAACTGGTATGAACCTGGTTTAGCTTCACTGAACGTAATGTGGTTAATGGTGCAAATTTGGCTCAACTCATCAAAGATCCCACCAGAGTCACTGAAAGATAAGATAAGAGATAAGAGAGATCCTTTATTTGTCCCACAATGGGGAAATTCCACTGTTGCAACACACAGTTTAGGACAGGAATGAATGAAATAGGCGCATGCAATAAAAACTCTACTGGACTAGATTCGTCTCCCATACTAGTAGAATAAGTGAATCTGTTGTTCTTTCAGATTGTTTTAGTAACCATTTTATTGTCTAATACATCAGGAAAATGTCCATACCGTGCCTCCCACCTAAAAACTTTAAGGTGAGGAAGACAAAACATTTTAACAATGAACTATTTAATCGTGATGTAACGCAGATAAACTGTAGTAGGCTAGGCTAATTTAGTCTATAGATTTAGCTTGGGTCTTCTTTTATTCTGAGGTCATGAAAGTTTTTAATAAACACGCCCCCTGGACTTCCATTAAGGTGAGGGGCAAACATTTACCCTTGGTGTTTGGTGAGCTTATCAGTCTCTATAAATGCAGAGGTAGAGCCTGGGACAAGTTCAAATATCAAATCAAATCAATTTATTTTTATAATGCCCAAAATCACAACAACAGTTGCCTCGATGGGCCACAGGTAAAGAAAGCAGTTCAGATAACTGTCCCAGAATGCCCCTGTCCTTTGACCCTCCTTCGCGGCGAGGAAAAACTACAAAAAACCCCATGGGAAAAAGTAGAAACCTCGGGGAGAACCACAGTGAAGGAGAGATCCTACTCCCACGGACGGACAGGCTGCAGATGAACTAGGACTGACGCATCCACTTGGACTGTGGAGCCAGAACCACTCAAGAGGGAGGTGGCTTTAAAGAGTTCCTCCAGGAGGACGAGGAGCAGTTCATCCAGTGTAGAGAGATCCTCCAGCAGTAGATGAGGAACAGTTCATCTAAAGTAGATGGAGTGGCGCATAGATCCTCCAGTGTAGAGATCGATCCTCCAGACAGATGGGGGTGGGGTCGTCACTGGAGCAGCCGCCGCAGTGTCTGAAACAGTCTCCACTCCCCGGGGGAGGTGGAGAGAAAGAGAAACATGTGAACAGCAATTTAACAGACTACAGTTGAAGTAATATTAAATATTGTTGATAGGTAAAGTAGGAAGAACCAGAGGATAGTGTTCAAGCTGCCATACTTCCCCCAGCAGAGTTGCTCCAAGGGCAGCGTAGCTAAAACTGTAGGTTTTTATTTCTGTTCCTAACTGGCCTGACCATAAGCTATTTCAAAGAGGAACGTTTTGAGCCTGGTCTTAAATGTAGAGACTGTGTCGGCCTCTTTAACATGAACAGGAGCTGGTTCCATAACATAGGAGCTTGGTAGCTAAATGCTCGACCTCCTACTGTGCTTTAAGAGACTCTGGGGACTAACAATAGTCCAGCATTTTGAGAACGAAGAGCTCTGTTTGGATGGTACGCTACTATTGCATCTTTGAGGTAGGATGGGGCCATATTGTTTGTAGCTTTATAAGTCAGGAGGAGGATTTTAAATTTGATTTTAAACTCAACAGGAAGCCAGTGAAGAGACTCTAACACTGGTGAAATATGATCTCTTTTTCTAGTACCTGTTAATAATCTTGCTGCTGCATTTTGAACCAGTTGAAAGCTTCTTCTAGAGCTTTTAGGACACGCTGTGAGCAGGGCGTTACAATAGTCTAATCTGGATGTGACAAATGCATGGATGAGTTTTTCGGCATCATCTCTGGGCAGGATTTTTCTAATTTTGGCTGATGTTACGCAGATGAAATATACAAAGCTTGCAGATGATTGGGATGAATACAACCGGTTGAGAAACTTTTCCACAACACAAACAAGAAATGCAAGAGCTAATTACTATAGAAATCACCTATGAAATGATTTTAATAACCCAAAAAAACTCTGGAGATTCATTATTGGCAAAACTGACAGTATGACTAATATGACCATCAATAATGACATTTCTGATGACCCTGTCTAATGCCTTTAGCACGCATTTCAAACATCGCAGACTCAGTCCCCGCAGTTTCATCCTGATTTGACAGTGAACCCTCTGCATCTAGCAACATATTCTCCTTCAGACTAGTCATTCCAGCAGGTTATTAGTAAACTTACTCCAGTAGTGGCCCCGGACCTGATGGCCCTTAGGGTAGGTTCATCAAAATTGCTTCACAAGCTCTAGAATCCCCATTGGCTGAAGTTTTCAATATGTTTCTAGTAAACTGTCTAATCAAATCAAATCAAATCAATTTATTTTTATAATGCCCAAAATCACAACAACAGTTGCCTTGATGGGCCACAGGTAAAAGCAGTTCAGATAACTGTCCCAGAATGCCCCTGTCCTTTGACCCTCCTTCGCGGCGAGGAAAAACTACAAAAAACCCCATGGGAAAAAGTAGAAACCTCGGGGAGAACCACAGTGAAGGAGAGATCCTACTCCCACGGACGGACAGGCTGCAGATGAACTAGGACTGACATCCACTTGGACTGTGGAGCCAGAACCACTCAAGAGGGAGGTGGCTTTAAAGAGTTCCTCCAGGAGGACAAGGAGCAGTCCACCCAGTGTAGAGAGATCCTCCAGCAGGAGATGAGGAACAGTTCATCTAAAGTAGAAGGAGTTCGTCCAGGCAGACGAGGTGTGGCTAATCCAGCTGTCCAGGCGGGTGGCGCATAGATCGTCCAGACAGGTGGGGGTGGGGGGGTCGTCACTGGAGCAGCCGCCGCAGTGTCTGAAACAGTCTCCACTCCCCGGGGGAAGTGGAGAGAAAGAGAAACATGTGAACAGCAATGAACAGACTACAGTTGAAGTAATATTAAATATTGTTGATAGGTAAAGTAGGAAGAACCAGAGGATAGTGTTCAAGCTGCCATACTTCCTCCAGCAGAATTGCTCCAAGGGCAGCGTAGCTAAAACTGTAGGTTTTTATTTCTGTTCCTAACTGGCCTGACCATAAGCTATTTCAAAGAGGAACGTTTTGAGCCTGGTCTTAAATGTAGAGACTGCCCCTAGTCTAGTGCCCCAGGCCTGGAAATGCGTAGAAGTAACTCCTGTACACAAAGGAGGTGCCATAATCTCTTATCCCAATGCCAATCAGGTTTCAGAAAATACTTTTCAACAACCATAGAACTTACCAAGGATTTTTTACTCTAATTGGGACAATAATAAGTAAACTGGAGCTATCTTCATAGATACTTATAGAATAGAAACTTCATTCTATTGGTCTCTCTAGATCAGCTCTTCTCTGGTTTAATTATTATCTCCACTATCACTGTCAGTGTGTGTCCTATTATAGGGCAGATTTCACCAGCATAGTCAGAGGCATTCCTCAAGGCTCCTCTTTAGGACCGTTTTCCATTTTCAATATCGAAATACACTTATATGTCATCTGCCAAATGTTTGTTTTTGTTTCTGATTCCCTATCATTTTTAAAAATGTCTTTTTTTATTTCAAAATCAGAATCAGAATTACTTTTATTTATCCCCAAGGGGAAATTCTTTTTGTTACATGTGCAACCGACCAGTAGTGACAGTAAAGTATTATAAACAAAATAAGATATATATATAGATATACATTTTATAAGAATAAAATACAATAGCTCTATAATGATCAACCCCATTTAACTTAACTTATAAAGTGTCTTTATTAATCAACTAAACCCCCGATATGAACAATAATCAACTAAACCCCCGATATGAACAATTTTACAATAAGCTTAACGCTACTATCCTTGTCTATTTACATATTCACATGATCATGTACAGTTTATGTATATAAGTGGACTTAATATTGCACAGTGGACTTAATATTGCACAATGACTTCACAAGAGGATTTTTACAGCACAGAGTTCAGTAGTTTGATGGCGACAGGCAGGAATGATTTCCTGTGTCTCTCGGTGGAGCATCGTGGCAGTAACAGTCTGTTGCTAAATGAGCTCTTGACCAGCACTTTGTGGAGCGGGTGGGAGGGAAAGTCCAGAATAGGACAACATCCTCCTCTCCAACACAACAGTCAGAGAGTCCAGCTCCTCCCCCACAACATGTCCAGCCTTCTTGATGATCTTGTTGAGTCTATTAGTGTCCCTCACGCGCAGACTGCTGCCCCAGCAGGCCACAGCATACGTGATGGCACTTGCCACCATAGATTTAGAACATCCTGAGCATTGTCCTGCAGATGTCAAAGGACCTCAGCCGCCTCAGAAAGTAGAGACGGCTCTGGCCCTTCTTGTAGACAATGTCTACGTTCTTGCCCCAGTCCAGTTTATTGTCCAAATACACCCCCATGTACTTGTACTCCTCCACAATGTCCACACTGACCCCCTGGATGGAGATGGGGGTCACGGCAGCTTTGGTCCTCCTCAGATCCACCACCAGTTCTTTGGTCTTTGTCACGTTGAGCTGAAGGTGGTTATTCTCGCTCCAGGTGACAAAGTTGTCCACCACAGTCCTGTACTCCCTCTCGTCACCACCGCTTGTAATGTATAATGCTTTACTGTTACTGAGTGTGGTGGGGGACACTATGAGAGCTTGCGAGTGTGGTGTGAGTGTGTGTCTGTCTAAGTTAGCAGAATAAGAGCTGTCTATGGCAGTGATTCTCAAACTGTGGTCTGTGAACCACTGGTGGTTCGCCAGCACCCCCTTGTGCTCCGTGAGTAAAATTAAAAATAATATTACATTTTATTTCATTGTTCCTTAAATTAATACTTTTTACATTGTGAATTATTTTCACATGGAAAATAATTCTAGTCATTTCAGTTCTTAATTAATCTGTTTCTTCTGTACAACACAAGCAGGATGTTCCGCTCATAAAGTTACTGCGCAGCGAGAGCGCAGCTCTAACTTTCCGTTAATTGATCGTTCAGCTTCTGATTTGCATTTGACTGACACACAGAACGACCTTTTTGATAAACCTCAGACTGTAGAATGTGAAAACCGCGAGTCAAAACCCAAACAGCGAGCCGCGGGCAAAGCCGAAACTACTGCTGACCATCTGCAACAGGAGCGCACGGTGTGCAGTGGCAGCTGCACACACTCAGACACACTCAGAGCACAGGAAGGACGCGCACATCGGCCTCACAACGGCACCACGAGCCCACGGGATGATACAAAAGAGCACGGAGACAGGCATGGAGGTGCAAAGTGGAGGAACTCACGGAGGCACCACGAGTATACACAGAGAGCTATGGCAGAGAGAGGAGCAGGAGGAGGAGCAGGTGAGACACAGAGAAGGCAGAGGAGCAGGAGGAGGAGCAGGTGAGACACAGAGGAGGGAGAGAGGAGCAGGTGAGACACAGAGGAGGGGGAGGAGCAGGAGGAGGAGCAGGTGAGACACAGAGGAGGGAGAGAGGAGCAGGTGAGACACAGAGAAGGCAGAGGAGCAGGAGGAGGAGCAGGCGAGACACATAGAAGGCAGAGGAGCAGGAGGAGGAGCAGGTGAGACACAGAGGAGGGAGAGAGGAGCAGGTGAGACACAGAGGAGGGGGAGGAGGAGCAGGTGAGACACAGAGGAGGGAGAGAGGAGCAGGTGAGACACAGAGGAGGGGGAGGAGCAGGAGGAGGAGCAGGTGAGACACAGAGGAGGGAGAGAGGAGCAGGTGAGACACAGAGGAGGCAGAGGAGCAGGAGGAGGAGCAGGTGAGACACAGAGGAGGGAGAGAGGAGCAGGTGAGACACAGAGAAGGCAGAGGAGCAGGAGGAGGAGCAGGTGAGACACAGAGGAGGGAGAGAGGAGCAGGTGAGACACAGAGGAGGGAGAGGAGCAGGAGGAGCAGGTGAGACACAGAGGAGGGAGAGAGGAGCAGGTGAGACACAGAGGAGGGGGAGGAGCAGGAGGAGGAACAGGGTTTGTGGAATGATGTCTCCTACCAGTGTCAGCTCTGGTTTTGTCTTTCAGTAAATAAGTAAGTTATTGACCAACAACTTTGATGTCAACTTGGCCAAAAAGAGCTGACTTTGTGCCAAGCCCCGCCCCTGTGCTAACCCTAACCCTAAGAGGAGAGGATTGTTTAAAATGCTGCACTGATGGACCAACTGCAGATTTCATCAAGAGTGTCTGGCTGCAGACCTTAACCAGGGGGCGCCTTCACCCACAGGTCTGGAGGAGCACGATGCGTGATACTAACCTAATGAAGAGGAAAGTTAAAATATGTTAGAAAACATGAAAACATTCAAACTGAATGAAAGATTGGAAAAAATGCCAAATTAAAATACAGGTGACGTTTTCTTTCAGATGCTGCGCGTCCGTAAGCACAGATATTTCTTCATTAACAGTAATTCTCTTATGATCCACAAAATTCTGATCCACAGATGTTGAACCATGTCTTTATTTGTTTGGGTTTGGCTCCACAAACTTGTATGAAAAAAAATCACGATACTGAACATTATAATCAGAATATAAAAATCAATATTGAAAAAAACAAAAACTAGAAAGAAAGATTGCATGCATTACTACACTCATTCATCAAGAGCAGGAGGAGAGAGCCATGGATGCCTTCCCAAAAAACTGACGAAAGGAGCGAGGGAGAGAGATCATGTGGGCCAGCGTCAGCAGAGGAACAGGCCCGTCTGGTACAGGAGAGTCCTGTTGGTGCAGGTAGAACACTTAACACTTGAAGCCCTGTCAGGCGTTTATTCTGCCTATAAACCTCTGCACAGAACTCAGTTTATGTAACTCCGGTTCTACAAGTGCACGGGCTCGGTTTGGGTTCGGACACTCGTACGTGGACCCGGTCGAATCATGCAGCAAATGACTCAGAGTCGGGTTCGGACAGTGCCCACTTGAACTAGCATTTTACGGTAAATATGCCATTAACAGTAAAACTTCACTACTCCTTATTTGTTCATAATATGTTACTAAAAACAAATTACGTTATAATACAAGTTTGACTCCTCTGGTTTAAGGTAGTTCAAGTGGGCACCTCCTGGTTAAGGTCTGCAGCCGGACGCTTCTCGATTTTATGATAAAAATACAACCTAATTGAAGTAATCTATTTTAAAAGATTCATCTAATAAATTCATAATTAAACACAAAATATCCTAATATAAATCTCAATTTTAATTTTTGTTGGAGGTGGGGGTGTGTTTGCAGGATAGGTGGTCCACTGTTTTGTTTTCAGCAGCAAAGTGGTCCTTGATTTGAAAAAGTTTGAGAAACACTGGTCTATGGTAATATTGTGTTTTGATAAATGCTTTACTTTGTCACTGCTGCCTGCAGTTAACTTGTCTGAGGACCCCCTCGAAAACGAGAAGATTCACTTCAAGGGGTTTCGTCATGAAAATGTTTATGGTTATGGTTATGTTACTTGATTAATAATGGCTTTGAATAAAGAGAGAGCAACACCACCCCTGCTCTATTTGTTTTATTTGACACATAAGATCACGCATAAGGGGAATTAAAAAAACTGTAATTGTAACTTTTAATTTACGCCACAGGCCTGACTTGTTTTCCCCAAAAGCTAGGCGGATTACTATGAAATTAATTTGTGCACAGATTTAGGCAAAATTGGAATCAGTGCATTAACCCTAACCCTAATCCGAAATCAGACTAATAACAGAATCCAAAAATATAAGAAAATGTTGAAATAAGGATAGTAGTCTGCCAAGGATGTAAAAAACAGACTAAAAAACCAAGGCACTCCGAGGTTTTTTTTTTTTGGTTAAAAAGCCTTTATTTGAACTTGGCTTTTATTTCATTCAAAAACGCACCAACGCGTTACAGCTCAATCAAGCCTTCCTTAGGGTGCAAGTGAACACAGGTGTGAGTTCAGTATTATATAAGGAGGAACAAAATATTCCGCCTCCAATGTTGAAATTACTCTCATAAATATATACAATAATTATTGTGTGAAATCCATAATAAATATCTACAATAGATACAAAATAGTGCACCATTTCACCATGAGTAAAGAAAAAAGAAAGAGAATCATAGAATAATGCAATACAGTTGTAAAAGATAGTGAACAACACTAATAAGAAACCCACCAACATTCACAACTGGACCACAGTAACTTTACAATCCAAATCTTTGGAACATATACAATGTGACAAAGGACATTTTTACAAAAATTGTGCCCAGCCACAATGTTGCCTTTAATGTTACGATCCAAAATGTCTCCCTTTGTAAGAGACGTTTCAGCCGGTCCCTTCCTCTCTGTATTTGGAATAACTTCGATTGCCAGAATTTTAAGAGAGTTGATGTTGTGTCCTGCTGTATTAAAATGCATGGCCATAGGGTATTGCGGATTTTTATTTCGGATTGCAAGTTTATGTTCAGCCAGCCTATCCTTCAGCCTGCGTTTTGTTCTTCCAATATAAAAGCATCCACATTCACACTGCAAACGATATATATGTGTTGTATTGCAATTTGCAAAATGTCTTAGTTGATGGATTTTTCCTGTGTGAGTGTCTTGAAAGGAGGTAGCTTTGTCAGTGGTGGAGCAATGTTAACATCTCCCACATGGATAAGTTCCCTTTGGTTATTGAAGGTAGTGGAACGGCTGGGGGTAAAATGGCTCCTCATCAGTCTTTTAGTGTGGGGGCCCGTCTAAAACAAAACAGTGGAGGGAAAACAGTTTTTAGAATAGGGTCACTATGTAGTATTCCCCAGTTTTTCTTAATTATATTTTTGATTTTGTGGCACTTAGTGCTGTATTGGGTGGAGAAAAATGTTTGACCCGTTTTTGGAGGGCGAGTAGTTTTTTGAAAGAGAGTCTGTCTGTCCATCGTTTTTGCCTTTGTGTATACATGTGACAATGTATTTTCCTTATATCCTCTATCCTTGAATCATTGTGTCATAATGGAGGCTTGATTGTCAAAGTCTTTTTCTGTGTCACAGATACATCTCATCCTCTGAAATTGACCAACAGGAATATTATTAATCAAATGTGAATGGTGGAAACTGTCGGCTTGCAAGATGGTATTGTGATCGCTGTTTTTTCTATACAAAGATGCTTGAATACATATTAAAATTCGTCTTTTGTGATTTTCAAATCTAGAAAATTGATTTCCGAACTGCTATACTCTAAACTCAACTTCAAATTAACATTAGTCGAGTTAATATATCCATGAAATTGTAATAATTCTTCGACTGTGCCGAGAAAAATGAAAAATAAATAGTCAATATAACGTCCATACCATTTGATTTTATTGAGAAATGGATTGCTTTCGGTATAGATAAACTTCACTATACATGAACACTCCCACAGGCCCAGAAAAAGACCTGCATAACTTGGGGCATAAGCAGCTCCCATGGCAGTTCCTTGTACTTGCTTGTAAAGCTGGTCCTGGAATAAAAAGATATTGTTCTTGAGAGTCCATTCTGTTAATGAGACAATGAAGCTACTTGGAGGTAAACTGTCTTCAAGACGTCGTTGTAAATAGAATTCAAGTGCATGCAACCCATCTTTGTGTGGAATATTAGTATATAATGCTTCAATGTCCATTGTTACCAAAAAAGTATCACCTATATTGTCTAATGCCTGCAATATTTTCAACACATCGTGTCCTTCGTGTCCATAGTGTCCTTCAAATAAGACAGCAAATTTTGTACAAAAGGTTTTATAAAGTAGTCAATAAATTTGGAGGGGGAGGGGATGATGCAGCCTGGAAATGCAGGAGGCTGAGAGTCGGGCTCTTCGTGCAACTTTAACAATTATTATTGTTATTATTAAACACACTTCATCGGTGTGTAACTGAGACATGAATAACACACACATGTGACTGAATGTGGAGATATACATACATATTTGAAGTTGAAGATGTTTTCTTCTTGTGTACCATTTAACCTCTCTCTATGTGTACCCACTCTAACCTCTGTCTTTGCCCTGTGCACCCACTCTAACCTCTCTGTTCTGTGCCCTTTGTGGCCGCTCTAACCTCTCTCACTTCTGTGCCCCCTGTACCCTCTCTCTCTCTCTCTCTCCCTCCCTCTGGGCCCGCCCTATAATCTCTCTCTCTCTCTGTGCCCTCTGCAGACACTGGGACGTCATTGGGTTCATCCTCGGGCAGCTTGCACACGCACTGGTGCAGCGTGGCATACTGGGAGCAGCGCACCCGTGTGGGGCGTCTGTACCCAGCCCATGAGCCTGCTCTCAGTATCTTCTACCACCTACCTCAGGGCACGGGGCTGTGCCTGGGACAGCTCCATGCCAACGCCTACAACAGCCGCTGTGGGGACCCGGGAGAGCATCGGGAGCACATGTGTGGAGGAGGGAGCAGCACTGCGCAGCACAGCCGCACTAGAATCGGATTTGGGATCATCCTGAGCCAGGAGAAAGACGGAGTGTGGGTTTACAACCGCAGTCAGCAGCCCATCTTTGTGCACTCGCCCACCCTGGAGGCCCCGGGCCCCCGTGGATTCACTGTGGAGCGGGTGTTGCCCGGGTTCTCCCTCAGGGTGTTTGACTACGAGCGCTCCAGCTGGATGGCACAGCACGGGGTCAAGCCGGATGTCCAGGAGGGACCCTGGGACCCACACAGTATCCGCATCAGTTTTGGCAAGGGCTGGGGCCCCTGTTACTCCAGACAGTTCATCACCTCATGTCCGTGCTGGCTCGAGGTGCTGCTCAACACACATAGATAGCACAAGTCTGCCTTTGCAGAGCCTTGTTCTCACTGGACTGCAACAGAGGGGCAGGGCCATGTGCATGAGGGTGCAGCCATCCTCAGCGGGACGGGACATTCCACACAGGTGCATCTGAAATATCTACAGATACAGTGAGAGATGTCAGAACATCTATACACAGGACATTTAGCCTCATTGGTTACATTCACTTGACATCACAACATTCCATCAGCCAATGATATTTGTTTACAGATGGTGGGCAGCCAAAATTAATATAGTTAAAATGCATATTTTTATTGTAATACAATGAGTTATTAGTTATAGTCACAGGGGGACACATTATCGAATTAACCTTTTAGATATTTCATGTCTAAGTCCATCTTTATCAAAAGGGAAATGTGGCTCCTGCCCAACATCTGAGCTTATGACATCATCAAATTCTAGAACATGAACGCAACCTACTCAAGTAAGATCAGAAGGCAAAGGGGATATTCACCTTATTCCAAAGTTGCCATGTTGGTTGTATTAGTTTACGTGGGACAGGTGAGCGCAACAGTAAATAAGTTCTACGCGGATTATAAAACGGTTTTCAGGAAATCGACACATTGCTGACTTGCTGTCACACATTGAACATTTCACACAAATCCAACTTAATATAATATTTTAATGGAGAAACTTTCCCCTTGTTTGCCACTTGTGTGAACTGAGTTCCTGTCAAACCAGAAGTGCCATCACAATGGAAGTGAGGATCCATAGAAAAAAAAGATGCAAAAGTGGATGGGGCGGAATAAGGTGAATCTCATTTTTTGTCTTTTTTTTTATTTCAATTTCTTGATTACAGAGATGACTGATGATTTATTGGTCTTTGTTATGAATCTGACATTCTTGACAACTACAATGTACAACCTGTGAGGAAGTTCAGGCGGGACAGGTTTGTGTGTTAACCATGGCCTCCTTCCTCCTAGGCTGTGGACAGCAGAGAGCAGCTTAACCTGGACACTGCTGCTTTCAGGCAGTGTGTGCAGCTGCTGTTGAGGCGATCTGCAGATGAACACAAGAGAAAGAGTCCAACTTGTCCTTGTCTTTGCCTGATCCTAACCACACTGACCCTCATGTATATGCAATCCACTGACAACAAGGCTCATTGTGTACCCAGATTTAATATAAAGTTTCTATTATATAAAGTATATTATATATGTAAATACTTTTTACAATGCAATTATTTATGTCTAGTGTCATGTGTATGTGGACAAATAAAAGAACAAGGAGAAGCACTTTTGATTCCATGTACGCATCAAGATCTGTTCATCCACCAATCAGAGAAGTTTTCATTAATTTCATTTCCATGAAAACGATGCCATACACTTTGTCAATAAAGTTTGTAATAAATATTTTTTGTGTCAATGTGATTCACTTGTATGGAATAAACAAGTGGCCAAAATGTAAACACAGTAAATTATGCATCATATTTTCAGTAAAAATTATGAAAATCAGTGCTGCAGTACAGGTAAAGTAAAGGTTTTCAATCTTATTTACAAATTATTTTAACAGACATATAGCCCCTAACCCTAATACATTGGCTGACCACTTACTCTGATTAAATAATATGTATTCACTTAAATTATTGTTTTTTAATTTACTTAGGCTGCATAATATTTTTCCCTATATCTGACAAAATGTTACTAGAATTTGAGTGCTGTGCATGAGCTGTTTGAATTAAGAAGATGACAGAAGGATAAAGCAACACAAAAGCAAAGCAATAATGCCACCAAAGAAGCCAACGAGAGCTATGGATGAAGAACTGTAGGAAATCCAAAAATCAATAAATCAATCAAACTTTATTTATTCAGTCCCAACCATGGCCACACACACACCCATCAGGCAGTACACTGGAGCGGCCAGAAACACAGATGGCTAAAGAGTCCCTCACCAGACCAGGGACCACCTTCTGGGGACTTGTCATGTTTTCGTGATTAGTGGGGTCAACATATACACACTTTCAGATTATTCTGCCTTTGTTTGGATCACTTTACACACAGTCAGGTTTGATGTAAAACACAATTGAAAATTACAAGTAGCCTGCAACTACCCACAAGTAGTGGGTCGAAGGCACATTTTTAAAATGAATTGACAAGCCCGACGATCAGATAAACCCATTGTTAATCCTGTCAAAACTAAGGTCTGCAAGTGTCAATTTTAAGGAACTTATCACAGTCACGTTTCCCTGGAACACGACATGATGTGATGAACAACACGATGTGCCTTTCAACAGCAGTGACCTCATCTTTCTCCCACATCCTTTTCTTGCCAGGTTGTCACCCTGTACACCAACACACAACACAAAGTAGTTAAATGACCTTACTTTATATTTTTCAGCAGTAAATTTTGAACTGTACGTTTCAAAAACCTTTTCAGAGGTTTGTGATAATCTGTGGAGTTGTCACAGAGTCCTGCTGTGGGGCTGCATTGCTCTGGCTCACGTCTGGCCCCTGTCTCACTCTCCTCTGTGGTGACTGGTTGTCTGAAAACCAGAAAAAAATGAAATGACTACCATGCAATTGTATCTGTAAGTGGACCATGTCAAGATGCAATTAAGTATCCATGTCTTTTGAGATTCATAATATATGAAGTCAAGATTTTAAAGGCAACATGTCATCCTATTTAATATTTGTTTTGAAATGTTGTCACAATTAGTGTAATACATTTTGAACTATGGACCAAAGCATATTTGTGAGGGCACAGCAGGTTGACTGTAGTTCATCCTTTACTTAAAGTGGATGTTTGTCAGCTGACCTCAATCTAACCCTGCGATGTAAAACGTGCAAACAAGCAGAAGACGGCTGCAATAAAAGCCTGCCGAAGCATCTCTCCATGGAATACAGACTTGAAACAGTCATTGCCAACTAAGGAATTGAACATGCATCAAAATAATAAGAATATGCAGAATGATAATGTTGAGCCTCTGAAAATGAAGGACTATAAGAAAAGACTCATTCCTGAAAAGTAAATGTGATATTTATTTAAAGGTTAGCTGTTGTAAAATATCAAGATGACCCTCCCCGTCCGAGCTGAGCGCAGGGACAGTTTGGAGTAGAGGATCAAAGGTTTGGCACTGGCCCACGTACGTCGTAGGAGAACAGGGTTAGGGTTAGGGTTATGTCATGGGGTCTTTTCTTTAAATGAAAACCGTTGTAAGTCCACCGAGCGATTTTTCAGGGTCGATCTTGGCCAATGGACATACAGTCCTTCTTTCAGACGAGTGGCCTTAAAAGAGACCAGTTGGGAGGTGGACTGGAAAAGCCTTCCTTTAACCATTGTTTAAGTGATGAAGAATATTTAAGCTTCACAAATGTATGAAACATTATAATAACAATATATAAGAGTGTAACACCAAAGGCTTATTTTGCAGTGTTTAAGTTTTAGATAAAGCAAAGGCCTGTAGAGTTATTATTTTGTTTACAATGTTGTTGTTGTTTACTCATTATTATAAAAAAAAAAACTCAGTGCATAGAGGAAATCACTAGAGCAACATGTGCACTGGAAGCTCATTAAGGACAAAACTGGAGTCTGCCACTAGGGGACAGACACCGACTTCCTGATGGACCGGAGGCAGTGCGTGCGGCTGGGGAAGAATGTCTCAGAGACTCGGACTATCAACACAGGAACTCCACAGGGCTGTGTACTTTCTCCTCTGCTCTTCTCCCTGTAAACCAACTGCTGCACCTCCAGCCACGACTCTGTAAAACTGATCAAGTTTGCAGACGACACCACCCTCATCGGACTCATCTCGGATGGCGATGAGTCTGTCTACAGGAGGGAGGTGGACCGGCTGGTGTCCTGGTGCAGCAACAACAACCTGGAGCTAAACGCCCAGAAGACACAGGAGATGATCATGGACTTCAGGAAAGTCTCAGCCCCCCTGCCCCCCGTCAATCTGACAGACTCTCCCATCACCACTGTGGACTCTTTCCGCTTCCTCGGCACCACCATCACTCAAGACCTCAAGTGGGAGCCGACCATCAGCTCCATCATCAAGAAGGCCCAGCAGAGGATGTACTTCCTGCGGCATCTGAGGAAAGCGCAGCTGCCGGCGCAGATGATAGTGCAGTGCTACACGGCCATCATCGAGTCCATCCTCACTTCCTCCATCACCGTGTGGTACAGGAGCCACAGCCAGGGACAAACAGAGACTACAGCGCATTGTGCCTCTGCTGAGAAGGTGATCGGCTGCAGCCTTCCATCCGTCCAGGACCTGTACGTCTCCAGGACTCGGGGACGAGCAGGTCGGATCACAGCTGACCCTTCTCACCCTGGACACGGACTATTTGAGCCACTCTCCTCGGGCAGGAGGCTACGGTCCATCCAACTTTCGCCACAAGAACAATTTCTTCCCCTCTGCCGTTGGACTCATGAACACTTTGTAACACCTGCCACTTTAACAATATATATAAGAACTGTCTATTTGCACTACCACATTTGCACTGTCTGCCAACTGTACATTTCTGTATATAGTCTTAGTCTATCTATCTTAGTCTATTTTATTATATTTTATTCATTGTTTTATTTTTCACCTTACGCCGAAGCAAGTTCCTATGTTTGTGAATTTTTGATCACTGACAATGGCAATAAACCGATTCTGATTCTGAAGAGCCAAGCTATGGGGGGGTAATGGTCCTGAACATTCAGAGCTATAAATTGGGCTGCATTCTCTTTGTTGGGGCTTCTGGAGGTTTTTTCTCTCTGTGGGTTTGGTTTCAGAGAGACCAGTTGGGAGGTGGACGGGAAAAGCCTTCCTTTAACCCCTTATCAATCCGGGTGATTTTGATGAAATTGTCAGTGTTCTGACCTCTCCAAATTAAAATGATTACCATTATTGAATCCTAAGGGTCATACACTCAAGTTTGGTCTTTTTTGGAAGGTAACCCCCTAAAGTTTTACCCATAGTTGTCAGAATCACTGTAAATATGTTTTGTAAGGAGATATACACTTTGAACACCCCAAAATGTGTTTTTTTTTTTCCTCGCCTAATTTTTTTTGTGATTATAGGGGTGAAGAAAGCAGCAGAATGTAGCTGAGGCCTGAAACACATCATGTCTCAATGGGAAAAGTTGTTGACTACTCATATTTCAAATCTGATTAGATTATCTGTAAAAATGAGCATTTACTACTCATTTTTATGCAAATATATTTAGGCGTTTTATAGAGGGACTTTGATTTATCCAAATTTATCCAAAACCTATCCAAATGGAGACATTTGGAGAACGTATGGAAAAAATGCAATAACTTTGGAATGCTTGAACCTACAGACATCAATGAGGGCTCTATAGAAAGCTTACAACAAGGTGAATCATTATTTGCACACTATTGTGCAATATAAGCTATGCAACATTTATACTATATAATAAAACATGTTATGAAATATATATTTCCATATAAAAAAATATTCAAACAAGTTGTATGGGTCAAAAATATATATTTACTTATGAACTTCACAGAAATTGAACACACATACACTGCAAACTGTAAAAACACACTGAAAAAACACACTGGAAAAGAAAGTCTATGTTCTTCGTTCTTTGTGCCATTCATTGTAACAGTCTCTCTGCTGTTGAAAGCACAGGGGAATGTCACAGGAGGAACATTTCACAGCAGTCTTTGCATGGCACTTTCGACACTTCAGCCTGCCTTCAGTCTTGCCACCCTCAGTTTTGACGTGCACAAGGCGATGATGTTTCGTCCCTTCGTTCGTTTCCTCCTCCTGTGTGCCGCTGGATCCTGCCGCTGCTAGCTCCAAGATAAGCGTCTCCCTGAATCCCTTTTGGTGCAATGGAACTTTGCCCTTGTTTTTGCATTGTTCCTTGTAGAGGATAAAGGAATTCACAATGGCGATGTCCACAAAATGATAAAAGAATGTCTTGTACCATTTCTTTGTTTTGTGGAGAACTTCATAATAGCCGATGAGCGCATCAGATAAGTCAACTCCACCCATGAACCTAACGGAAAACACAGGTATGTTAGAAACATTCAACTACAAATCAAAAAGGAAAAAGTGACATATTATATATTATGTCTACATACTTATTGTAGTCTTTGATGGCTGGTGGAATTGGCACATCTTTCACAGTCCAACGGCCAGCCTCGTCCCTCATCCTGCGCTTCACTGTCTCATCTCCATGGGCAGTGTGCATGGTGGAGCACATAAAGACATCCCTGGTGTCTTTCCACTGAACAAAAAGAAGGGGGTCCTCCCGAATCCACTTTATTGTTCCGCGAGGGGCTCTGGAGTCCAGTGCATTTTCAGTGGTCCTCGGATATCCCTGCCTGTTTGTCCTGATGGTGCCACAGGCCGACACCTTTTTCTGAAGGAGGTCTCGAAATAGAATGGGACTTGTATAAAAATTGTCAACGTACAGTTTATAGCCTGTGCCCAGTAATGATGTATTCACAAGTCCCATAACAGAGTCATAGCTCAGTCCCTTTTTGCTGGCCTCTGTGCTTTTCCCCTGATAAACAAAGAAGTCCCAAGTGTATCCAGTCAGAGAATCAGCCAGAACAAATAACTTGAAGCCCCATTTGACAGGTTTGCTTTTCAAGTACTGCTTGAATATTGTTCTGGCTTTTGAGGCAACCATCCTCTCATCAACAGCAATGTTCTGGCCAGGTTGATAATTTTGGCGGCATGCACTTCGTATTTCAGTGTATAGCGGTTTTATCTTCCCCAGGCGATCAAACTCTGGAGTCCCTCTTTTCCCTTCATTCTCTGCGTCGTCTTGTGGATTGCTCAAATGTAGAGCATGCACGATGCTTAAAAACTTTTTGCCTGTCAAAACAGACTTGGAGAAGGGAAAACTGTAGAGGCGTCCTTGTCTCCAATAATCAGTCAGTGAGGGTGCTTTTACAAGACCCATGTATATGACGATTGCCAGGAAATTGAAAATGTCCTCAAGCGTTATGTCCATCCAAGTAGCATAAGTGGCTCTCCCATGAATGTTGGTGTTATTGACCAGAGTCAATAGCACAGTTCCAGTAAAAAAGTGCTGAAATAACTGGAGGGCGGTGTAATCCAATAAGGAAACAAGCTGGCTTCCAGGTGTACGATGTGGGGAAAAGAGGAGGGGGGGAGGTGTGATGTCTGGCACCTCAATGCCATTCCACTTCCCCTCTGCAGGTAAAATTGAAGGCTGCGTGCTCCCTTGACCCCGTCCTCTGGCTCTGCCTCTTCCTCTGCCTCTTCCTCTTCCTCTTCCTTTGCCTCTTCTCATTCCCCGTCCTCTTCTTCCACTTGTGTCAGTCCGGGGCCTTTTTGAGGAGGAAGGGACAGATTCTTGCTCTGGCTCAGACTCTGAAGTAGGTCTACAATGAAAAAAAAGCAAAAACCACAAACATTATAATAAAAAAAAAGATTGATTGTACTGATGGAAAAATGTACACTTTGCTATTCCATTCCATTCTATATTCAAACTTTGAATACAGAGAATCTAGTATTTTATATTTCCAAAATAGAGCTACTTACTCCACATGGACTTCAGCCAAAACTTCTTTTTCTGGTACCCAATCAGAGTCTGAAAGGTCACTTTGCCTGTAAAAGAAAGAATAAGGTTTGATGTTTTATTTATGTGTGTGTGTATATAATCTGTATATCTGTATATTTATTCTAAGCATATTTCATTGCTGCATAATTCATCATATCTGTTCTCTCACTATATCTTTTACTCTAGACTTACAGTTATGACACAAATAAAAGTATGGTACTACAACTTCTAAAAAAAAACAAACTCACATACAACCTACAATTATCAATTCTAGAATAAAACAGCATTTACCTGTCCTGCACAGAATCCAATCCATCGCTAAACCTGGCCTCCTCCACAGAATCCACTTGAGACACTTCGCTCTCTGTTTCAGAGAGCTGCTCGTCCGACACGTCGCTGTCACGGCGAGTACACTCTTCCGCAGCCTCCAAAAGAGTCAGATGCTTCGTCTTTTGCGTGCGTTTCGCCATCCTTTGCCGTACGTACGCAACAGTGCAGAAATACGCTGGATTTTACGCACAGGCCCTTTGCCGGACCTTTTTTTATATGTTTACAGTAAGAAACACCGCGGCATGGTCAGCTGTTCATTGGCTGAGTGAGAGTGGGGCGTAAAGTTTTAGCAAAGTTTTAGCTCTCATTGGCTACGTGGCGCTCCAGTGACTCCCACACCATTCCTTATTTGGTCAACCCCGGCGTCATCCGGCGGCTAAACTCGTCCGGACAGTACAAGTGTGAAATTTACAATACACAAATTCCACAGTCTGCTCAACAAAAGGAAAGTTCTGTCAAGTGCCCCTCCCCACACGCGCAGACGTGACAGACGCGCCAGACGCGCTCTGATGTCTCCGTGCCCGGATGCGCCTCCGCAATGCGCACAGTTGGGATGCAATCATCTCCTCATCTTATATTTTATGTACAGTAATGTCAACACATGATGAAACAGCGCTTACCTGTTAGAAGTGTCTGCATTCACTGAGAACAACGCGTCAGATGCACCCGAGTTCCCCGCAAAAAGTGACACCACACTTCAGACTCCTCCGGTTGTGTAAACCCCTTTTACGGACTCCTTTATCGTGTATTTGTACGTTTCTGTACATTTCAGCATGTTTTGAACTCAAAATCAACGGTGCGTAACGGTGCGTAATTTTACGCACGGAGACTCTGCGCCTTCAACATTGTCTTTACGCACACTTCTCCACGGCGCGTCAAAGAGAAAACCCTTGGACATCATACATCTTTGTGTTCAGCTGCTCTTTGGCTGTAAAAGTAAAGCATCACTTAGAGCGTGCTGTGTAATTGGTTGATTCTACAAACGTAAGAGTGGGGCGTAAAAGTTTAGTGGCCTGTGAGCTTCATTGGCTTTGTGAGGGTGTAATGAACTCATATTAGCTCCTTATTGGCCAAACAAAGTGTCAATCAAAAGCTAACACTCTTGTTTACCACGGCGTAGCAAAGTTTGCGGTGTCTGGAGCGTCTTCTGGCTTTTTTGACCAAAAGAAAGCAAAAAAAATGTCACGTTTGGATTACTTTATTGCAATATTTTCACCATGGAGGATCTAACGCGTGTTGTGGACCTATTTTTTTTACTGGATTATGTTTCCTGGATTTGTACGAACAGAAAGAGACCAATCACCCGCGTAAATACCGGTGTTTGACGGAGGACAGCCCTCAAAAGGTAAAATAAGTTGGATATGAACTTTTTGCGTTTCTACAAAAATGGCTTTACTGTCAGTGCAGAGATTGTGTGATGTGAAAAATGATTGTAAAATCAGAAAGGCTAGAGTCTAAGCTTTCATTTGATGTATATATTGTCTATGTTGATGACGGAGGGGCATTTGTATCCTGTTGTAGTGAGGGAATGTGCTCCTCAGGGGGCTTGCACGGGCCGTTGGAATGGTATGGCGTTAAGCATTGTTTAAGTGAGGTGAAATTTAAAGCATATGTGTTGTGTATAATGTGATAAAATGCCTGGTTCAGCCACTTCTGTTGTCATATTTTGTCAGCCTGTTTGGCATGTGTCTTGAATGGCTAAGGTTAGGGTGAAGGTCAGGTATGGTGTTATGAAGCATTAAAGGAGATGTGTCGTCTTTGTGGAGGGCTTTTTCAAAGAAGAGTTTTAAACACTGCAAGGATAAACCTCAAGGAATTAATGAGTGATTTTGTTACTCAAACTGAAGTGAAAAGCAGAACATTGGGTGGAAGTTGAGACTTTAATAGACCCTGTGTCCGGTTAGGTTTAGGCATTGGTCTTTAATGGCTAAGGTTAGGGTAAAGGTTAGGTTTGGGGTTATGAAGCATTATTTTAGGGTTAGGGTTAGGGGTTAGGGTCAATCTTGGCCAATGGACATACAGTCCTTCTTTCAGACGTGTGGCCTTAAAAGAGACCAGCTGGGAGTTTTTTTTTTTTTACAGGTCAGAATAAGGAAAAGCATCTGAAAAAAGCCACCTCTGTCTTCAATCTAATTGGTAATTGTGGAGCACTGGCCCCTGTGTGATTTAAGGTCTAAAGATTGTGAAAAAGTTTACAGCACCTGATATCTCTAGGCGGTCTCTCATCCAACCTCTAACCAGACCCACACCTGCTTAGCTTCTCAAAGCAAACGAGATCAGGTGTGTTCTAAGCAATTATGTCTGTGAGAAAGCCTGAAACAGAAGACACTGACAACATTGTTCAATCTTTATTAACTCTCTCTCTTTCTTTTTTATTTTTTTACAGGTCAGAATAAGGAAAGCCACCTCTGTCTTCAATCTAATTGGTAATAGTGGAGCACTGGCCCCTGTGTGATTTAAGGTCTAAAGATTGTGAAAAAGCTTCCAGCACCTGATATTCCTAGGCGGTCTCCCATCCAACCTCTAACCAGACCCACACCTGCTTAGCTTCTCAAAGCAAACGGGATCAGGTGTGTTCTAAGCAATTATGCCTGTTACAATACCTGACACAGAAGACACTGATAACATTGTTCAATCTTTATTAAATCCCTGTTTTTCTTTTTTCTTTTTTTACAGGTCAGAATAAGGAGAAGCATCAGAAAAAAGCCACCTCTGTCTTCAATCTAATTGGTAATAGTGGAGCACTGGCCCCTGTGTGATTTAAGGTCTAAAGATTGTGAAAAAGCTTACAGCACCTGATATTCCTAGGTGGTCTCCCATCTAACCTCTAAGCAGACCCACAGCTGCTTAGCTTCTCAAAGCAGACGAGATCAGGTGTGTTCTAAGCAATTATGGTTCTTAGAATGCCTGACACAGAAGACACTGATAACATTGTTCAATCTTGATTAACTCTCTGTTTCTCTTTTTTAATTTTTTTTTACAGGTCAGAATAAGGAAGGTCAGCTCTGTCTTCAATCTAATTGGTAATAGTGGAGCACTGGCCCCTGTGTGATTTAAGGTCTAAAGATAGTGAAAAAGCTTACAGCACCTGATTTTCCTTGGCGGTCTCCCATCCAACCTCTAACCAGACCCATACCTGCTTAGCTTCTCAAAGCAAACGGGATCAGGTGTGTTCTAAGCAATTATGCCTGTTATAATACCTGACACAGAAGACACTGATAACATTGTGCAATCATTATTAACTCTCCGTTTTTCTTTGTTCTTTTTTTTACAGGGTCAGAATAAGGAGAAGCATCAGAAAAAAGCCACCTCTGACTTCAATGTAATTGGTGATAGTGGAGCACTGGCCCCTGTGTGATTTAAGGTCTAAAGATTGTGAAAAAGTTTACAGCAACTGATATCTCTAGGCGGTCTCCCATCCAAGCTCTAACCAGACCCACACCTGCTTAGCTTCTCAAAGCAAACGAGATCAGGTGTGTTCTAAGCAATTATGCCTTTTAGAATGCCTGACACAGAAGACACTGATAACATTGTTCAATCTTGATTAAGTCTCTGTTTTTATTTTTTTACACGTCAGAATAAGGAAAGCCACCTCTGTCTTCAATCTAATTGGTAATAGTGGAGCACTGGCCCCTGTGTGATTTAATGTCTAAAGATTGTGAAAAAGCTTACAGCACCTGATATTCCCAGGCGGTCTCCCATGCAAGGCAAGGCAAGTCAAGTTTATTTGTAGAGCACAATTCGTACACACAAGGCAATTCAAAGTGCTTTACATAACATAAAATGTTGCATTAAAATCACAAAATACAAAATCATTTAAAAATAAAGCGCTTTAAAACAGAGGAGTGCAGATAGTATCTTTCATCTGTCATATGCACATCTAAACAGAACTGTTTCTAGCCTGGATTTAAACATTGTCAGAGTGGAGGACTGTCTCACATCTTCAGGGAGACTGTTCCAGATTTTAGCTGCAAAAAACTGAAATGCTTATTCCCCATGTTTAGTCCTTACTCTGGGCACCAGCAGGAAGTTTGTCCCTGGTTTATATGGCTCTAACATGTCAGAGATGTACTTTGGAGCTTGGCCGTGGAGAGACTTAAACACAAGCAGAGCTTCTTTAAAGTCTATTCTCTGAGCCACAGGAAGCCAGTGCAGAGACCTGAGCACAGGGCTAATGTGATCATACTTCCTGGTTCTAGTCAGGACTCCAGCAGCAGCGTTCTGGATGTACTGCAGCTGTTTTACAGCTCGTTTGGAGAGGCCAGTGAGCAGCCGTTACAGTCGTCTAACCTACTGGAGACAAATGCATGGATAAGTCTCTCCAAGTCTGGTTTAGACACTATACCTTTAATTTTGGGCGGCAGTAGCTCAGTTGGCAGAGAGATTGTCTTCTGATCCAAAGGTCAGTGGTTCGAATCCCGCTCCCGACATAAACAGCGGTCAGAGCGGTCAGATTCACTGACCCACAGGTTGTCGGTGTAATTGCTCCCGCAGGTGAATAGTGCCATTGTGTCATTGGGCACTTAACCCGCCTCACCCCCAGTGTCTGCGTACTCTGGTGTGTGAATTTGTGAGTGAATGGTTCCTTGAAGCGCTTTGAGTGCCTTGAAGGTGGAAAAGTGCTGTATAAATATGTGACCATTACCATTTGGCTGCCAAAGTTCAAGTCTGAGTCCATTATTACCCCCACATTTCTAACTTGATTTGTAGGTTTTAGAGCAAGAGAGTGGAGGTGACTGCTGACACTTTGTCTCTGTTTCTGCGGCATGATTTCAGTCTTGTCTGAGTTTAGCTGGAGGAAATGTTTTGCATCCACACGCTGATCTGTTGGATGCAATGACAGAGTGAATCCACTGGTCCATATTCACCTGCCGTCAGTGAAACATAGAACTGAGTGTTGTCTGCAGAGTTGTGATAAGACACATTTGTGCCGCGTATTAACTGACCTAACGGCAGCATGTAGAGGTTGAACAGAAGGGGTCCCAGGATTGACCCTTGGGGCACCCCACAGGTCAAGCTTATGTGGTCTGAGACACAGTTACCAATCTCAACAAAGTACTCTCTGTCCTCAAGGTAGGACTTCAACCAATTTAGGGCGGTGCGAGTGATGCCCACCCAGTCCTCCAGTCTCTGTAGGAGGATCCCATGATCGACAGTGTCAAAAGCAGCGCTCAGATCTAACAGAATTAAGACTGAGGCTTTGCCCGTGTCAGTGTTCAGGCGGATGTCATTTGTCACCTTGATAAGAGCAGTCTCAGTGCTGTGATGAGGTCTAAAACCTGACTGGAAAACATCAAATGAGTTGTTTATTAAGAGGAAGTTAGTAAGCTGTTGGTAAACAACCTTTTCGAGGACTTTGCTTAAAAATGGCAGATTTGAGATGGGCCGGTAATTTTTCAGTACTGAGGCATCAAGACCGCTCTTCTTTAGGAGAGGCTTAATGACCGCAGTTTTCAAGGTCCTTGGAAATGTTCCGGATTGAAGCGACATGTTTACTATGTGAGTGAGTGGTGTTAACAAAGTGCTCAGAACACACTTTAGAAATCTGGTGGGTAACACATCGAGGCAGCATGTAGAAGAACTCAGACTGTGATGATCTCTCGGACAGTTTTATCACTTACAGGTGTAAAGTGAGTCAGCTCTAAATGTGTAGGTGGTTTTAGGGTTACTGTTGCAAACAGAACATGTGAGTTATTAACGCAATTTCCAATTATTTCAGAAAAAAATCCTTCCCTTGTTTTACATAAAATGAGGTTGTACATGTATAACCTTTCTCTATAAGTTTCTTTATGAATCTGGAGCTTTGACTTGCGCCATTTTCGCTCAGCCCTGCGGCACTCCCGTTTTGTGCCTTTGTATTTTAACATTCAGGAGCAATGGTGTCCAGAACATTCAAAACATTAGATGTAACAGAATCTAAAAAATGGTCAACATTTGAACATGATGGATTTTCAAAGTTTATCATTTCCACAAAGAGTGCACTTGTGCTGTCATTTATGTGTCTCCCTTATGTGTAACCCTAACCCTAACTGCAGGAGCAGCCAGTAACAGACAGGTCAAAGAAGACACAGAAATGATCAGACAGTGCCACATCGACCACACTGATGTTTGAAATATTAACCCCTTTTGTAATTAGCAGGCCCAGAGCCCTTTGCTGCGGGTGGGGCCACTCACATGCTGAGTAAGACCAAAGGTTTCAAGGACAGCATCAAGCTCTTTAACGTTTCTGTCGCAAAACATTGACGGTTTGGTCATTACAGGTGATTTCAAAGTCTGTGCATACGACTGAAAGCATCTCAGTAAAATCATCAATAAAACCTTGGCAGTGCTGGGGAGGCTTGTTTAGGACAATGTAGAGTATGGAGGGAGACTAACCTCACCTTGGGGCCCCTAGAGGACATGTGTTATATTTTGTTTCAAATTAAAGTGATGATAGTCGGGAAATACCTGTGATACTTTAAAAGGGCAAGTATGGCACCTTTTCTACTTTTCTAGTTTCAATCTGTGGGACCCTTGTATAACAGCTATTTTTAAAAAGTGTAATATTAAGGCCTTAGTCCAGAGATGGGATTGACATATATTGAAGTGAAGGTGACCAACACCTTTTATCTAAATTGAGAAGGTTAACCTTTCAAAGCTGTGTGTGTTTCACATTAAAAGTTGTGTATTGTTCAGCTTCATTAGGCATGTGGACATAAATGTAGTTCTTCTTCAAACTTGCCACCCAAAATGGCCAAATATGTCTAAAGTTTACCCCCAATGAAGATGTAATTTGAGGGAGCTTGGGGCCTTTTTCTGGGTCTTATTATAGAAGGAACCTGAATGGTGAAGTTTGGTCTTTGGACCATCATGCGCTGTAATGTCGGGTCATTTTTAAGTTAAGGATTTCAAATTCTTTTATAGGGACGTGGCCATAACAGTGGTTCTTCTCCAAGCGTGCCACTCAAAAGGCCCAAATATGTATATGTATGTATATGTAAATTTTCTGATGGAGTTTGGGAACCCAAAACCAGGAAATGGCCTTATTCTGGGTCTTATTATAGACGGAACCTGAATGGTAAAGTTGGGTCTTAGGACCATCTTACACTGTAATGTTGGGTCATTTTGAAAGCCTTGGAAAAATTGCCTTTATGTAGATTGTTCTTGGCCCCTCTCAGACCCTGTGGCAAACAGACCTTTAATTTGTTATAAAATTAAAGTTTCACCTGTCTGAGGTATGAAATATGATCTGATGTTGAAACAAAACTGTTTATGATTTAAAGCAAGTCTCTTTTCATCAGGACAATAGGGATAGGCCCCGTGGCACTCTTAAAGCGCCTATGACAGGTTGAACTACTCAGTTCACTAAAATGCAGTTCAGATAAATATATTTCAATATCTGCTAGAATCTTCACAAATTTTACCCCAGTTTAGCTATTTTTTTAGGTTTTTAATTTTACTTCCTGGTTATAAAGTATGACATCACACTAGGAAATTACCATAGCAACCATGCGGTGTACTGGCCAAAACTCAGCTAATGTCACAGATTTTGTTCATTTGACAGAGAAAGAAAGAAAGAGAAATACATGTGAACACCTTTATTTTGTTGAATCAATATTTAAAATGTCAAAAAGGTATCTTATTTTGTGTAAATTATGCATGACCTTTGTCTCCCTAGTGCAGTGGTCCTCACTATTTTTTAAAGGAGAGCCACATTGGCAAACCAAAAATAAGGAGCGAGCCGCAAGACATCATCATTCACTCTTGTAGTCCTCGTACTTTTGTTTTTTTGCTCTGAGTACCTTTCATTTGCATGTAAAATTATTTAAAACTTATATATATATATATACTGATCTGGTGCATGTTTACCTGTATTCTGGTGGATATTAGCTGTAATAAATAGCTGGTTGGCCCATTCTAGGTTACATGGTGTGGTTTTATTTTATTTTTAGTGCCCCCTCAGCCCCCTTAACCCAAGCCCCTGAGTTTTGTTGCACAGGCCCTGCTCTCCTCACACGCAGTTTTCCTTCTTCTTTCTCCTCCAAAACTGTCAGACTGCAAATGTTTAATCCAGGACAGCTAAACATATATTTTTGGATGTACATTTATAACATTTGTCTTTTGTAAGAGTGAGTTTGGCTCCACTGCACGCGCTCGTGGCGCTTCTGTGCGTCGTTGCATTTGCGTCTTTTGCTCTTTCGTTCATTTAACATTTTGCCTCCTTTCTCCGTGAATATGAGGCCGATTAACCTCAAATAAAGAACATTTTGGAGCTTGAGACCAGAATAAAATTGTTTAGTGGTCATATAGTGGCCCCCAAAAAAACCTGATCCGCCCGCACATCTGTCCCGGTCTGCTCCTAAACCCAGACTCTGTCACTCACTGTCTGCGCCGCGTAGAGAGAAAAAAGGAGTGACGCTCAGAGCAGCTCAGAAGTGACTGCGGGGAAAGAGGAGGATGTAAAGTTTGCACTGGTCTCTAAACGGACAGAAAGTGAGTACATGCAAATTCGACCGCACTTCTAGAGAGTATATGCTATACCTGCGTATCACTAGACTACACTGTTGTTTCGTCGAGCTCCTGCATTTGTTTCTTCAGTTGTCTTTCCCACGTTCTGTGTCCGTCCACCTGGATCCACTTTTTTCGGCTCGATGCTGTTATTTGGCTCTCGCTAACTTAAGTTGAAGCGTTGGATGCGCAGCAGTCACCAGTGCCGCTGTAACTCTGTCGTAAACATTTGCACTCAGTGCGCAACATTCGCCGACACGGAATAAAACAGAAAATAGGACGGGAATGTGTATTCGTAAGCGTCATTTGTGCCATATTTAGGGAGACGATTGATCCATCTATTTTTGTATATTATTAGTAAATATTACACGATAACACGAGCCGCCAATTAAGGCTTGAGAGCCACATGCGGCTCGCGAGCCACGCAATGAGTAACACGGCCCTAGTGTGATGTCATCACTGTGTTTACTTCCTGTAATTTTCAATAGATGTTTCCACTTTTCTCCACAAATAGTGACCTGTTTGGTGTAAAACTACAATTTATACTCACAAGAGGTATTAACACACTGAATAAAGTCCAAATTAGAAAAGCATAAAAACCCGTCATACACACTTTAACAGTCAAATTGGCTGTACACAAAGCTTTTTTGCCTCATTTATATAGATTCACTTTTTCCAATCTCCAGGATTTCAAATACTTTTTTAGGGATGTGGACATAACTGTGGTTCTTCTTGAGTTTACCCCCAATAAAGATGTAAAGATAATTACATCTTAATCATCAATTCAAATCAAATCAAATCAATTTATTTTTATAATGCCCAACAACAGTTGCCTTGATGGGCTAGCAGTTCAGATAACTGTCCCAGAATGCCCCTGTCCTTTGACCCTCCTTCGCGGCGAGGAAAAACTACAAAAAACCCCATGGGAAAAAGTAGAAATCTCGGGGAGAACCACAGTGAAGGAGAGATCCTACTCCCACGGACGGACAGGCTGCAGATGAACTAGGACTGACGCATCCACTTGGACTGTGGAGCCAGAACCACTCAAGAGGGAGGTGGCTTTAAAGAGTTCCTCCAGGAGGACGAGGATGATGATGAGGAACAGTTCATCTAAAGTAGATTGAGTTCGTCCAGGCAGACAAGGTATGGCTAATCCAGGGTTGAGGGAGTTCTTCCAGGCGGGTGGCGCATAGATCATCCAGTGTAGAGATCGATCCTCCAGACAGATGGGGGTGGGGGGGTCGTCACTGGAGCAGCCGCTGCAGTGTCTGAAACAGTCTCCACTCCCTGGAGGAAGTGGAGAGAAAGAGAAACATGTGAACAGCAATGAACAGACTACAGTTGAAGTAATATTAAATATTGTTGATAGGTAAAGTAGGAGGAACCAGAGGATAGTGTTCAAGCTGCCATACTTCCCCCAGCAGAGTTGCTCCAAGGGCAGCGTAGCTAAAACTGTAGGTTTTTATTCCTAACTGGCCTGACCATAAACTATTTCAAAGAGGAACGTTTTGAGCTGGTCTTAAATGTAGAGACTGTGTCGGCCTCTTTAACATGAACAGGGAGCTGGTTCTATAACACAGGAGCTTGATAGCTAAACGCTCTACCTCCTACTGTGCTTTTAGAGACTCTGGGGACTAACAATAGTCCAGCATTTTGAGAACGAAGAGCTCTGTTTGGATGGTACGCTACTATTGCATCTTTGAGGTAGGATGGGGCAATATTGTTTGTAGCTTTATAAGTCAGGGGGAGGATTTTAAATTTGATTCTAAACTCAACAGGAAGCCAGTGAAGAGACTCTAACACTGGTGAAATATGATCTCTTCTTCTAGTACCTGTTAATAATCTTACTGCTGCATTTTGAACCAGTTGAAAGCTTCTTCTAGAGCTTTTAGGACACGCTGTGAGCAGGGCGTTACAATAGTCTAATCTGGATGTGACAAATGCATGGATGAGTTTTTCGGCATCATCTCTGGGCAGGATTTTTCTAATTTTGGTTATGTTACGCAGATGAAAGTCGGCTGTTTTACAGGCTTGATTTATATGTGCTTTGAACCAGAGATCTTGGTCAAATAGGACCCCAAGGTTTCTTACAGTAGAGCTGGGGGCTACAGTGATATTGTCCAGAGAAACTATCTGGTCAGATAAAGAGTCTGGCAGGTGCTTAGGGCCCAGCAGAATGACCTAGGTTTTTTCAGGGTTAAGGAGCAGATAATTAAGAGTCATCCAAGTTTTTATGTCTTTCACGCAGGCACTAAGTCTGTCTGTTTGATGGGTCTGATCAGGTTTCATTGATAAATACAGCTGAGTGTCATCTGCATAGCAGTGGAAGTTAATGCCATGCTTTCTGATGATCAGACCTAAGGGCAGCATATAAAGAGTGAACAGAACTGGACCGAGTACTGAACCCTGCGGCACACCGTAGGTTACTTTAGAACATGGGGAAGATCTCTGGTTTACATGAACAAACTGGTACCAATCAGATAAATAGGATTTAAACCAGCTAAGGGCGGTTCCACTGACACCTACATCACATTCTAACCTCTGCAGTAGAATGTTGTGGTCGATGGTGTCAAACGCTGAGCTGAGGTCCAATAGAACCAGGATTGAGACCTGTCCATCATCAGCAGCTAATAACAGATCATTTGTGACTTTAACTAGTGCAGTTTCAGTGCTGTGGTACGCACGAAACCCTGACTGAAAAACTTCAAATAAATTATTGTCCTGCAGGTGGCGACAAAGCTGTTTAATCACAACTCTTTCAAGGATTTTAGAGACAAAGGGAAGATTAGAAATAGGTCTATAGTTTGCCAGTATGTCGAGATCTAGATTAGGCTTTTTCAAAAGTGGTTTAATCACTGCATATTTGAAGGACTGAGGGACATAACCGCTTTCTAGTGAAGTATTTATTATATTAAGAATGGGATTTATAATTAGGGGGAGAATTTCTTTGAGGAGTCTACTTGGGATTGGGTCTAAAATACAGGATGACGTTTTTGAGGACATAATGACTGAAGTTATCTCTGCCTGATCAACAGCAGTGAACCTATCTAGTATTACTGAAGGATTTGTATGGGACACTAGCTTTGCAGTCTGGGCTTGCTCGGTACTGACAGTGGGAGTCATTTCATTTAGTTTATCTCTAATAGTTGTGATTTTGCTGCTAAAGAATAGAAGAAAGTCATTGCAGCTTAGAGTAACTGGTATTGAGGGTTCTACTGCGCTGTGACAGTTTGTCAGCCTGGCTACAGCTGAAAAGAAACCTAGAGTTATTTTTATTTACTTCTATTAATTTTGAATAGTATCTGGTTTGAGTCTTATGCAGAGCCTGCTAATAAAACAGTAGGCAAGTTTTCCATTCTTTTAGGGATTCTTCTGTGTGGGAGCGGCGTAAAGATCCCTCTAGTTTTCTAACCCTTTGTTTGTGAGAACGTAGTTCTTCATTGTACCAGGGGGAGGCTCGTTTTGGCCTGATGACTTTCTGTTTAAGTGGAGCTGCAACATCAAGAGCAGATTTTAGAGAGTTGACCATTGAGTCAACAGAGTTATCAATAGCACTGGGACTGGCGCTGTTAACGACAGGATCACATGACAAGAACTGGTGGTGGATCTGAGGAGGACCAAAGCTGCTGTGACCCCCATCTCCATCCAGGGGGTCAGTGTGGACATTGTGGAGGAGTACAAGTACATGGGGATGTATTTGGACAATAAACTGGAGTGAGGCAAGAACGTAGACACTGTCTACAAGAAGGCCCAGAGCCGTCTCTACTTTCTGAGGCGGCTGAGGTCCTTTGACATCTGCAGGACAATGCTCAGGATGTTCTACGAGTCTATGGTGGCAAGTGCCATCACGTATGCTGTGGCCTGCTGGGGCAGCAGTCTGCGCGTGAGGGACACTAATAGACTCAACAAGATCATCAAGAAGGCTGGACATGTTGTGGGGGAGGAGCTGGACTCTCTGACTGTTGTGTTGGAGAGGAGGATGTTGTCCTATTCTGGACTTTCCCTCCCACCCGCTCCACAAAGTGCTGGTCAAGAGCTCATTTAGCAACAGACTGTTACTGCCACGATGCTCCACCGAGAGACACAGGAAATCATTCCTGCCTGTCGCCATCAAACTACTGAACTCTGTGCTGTAAATCCGCTTGTGAAGTCATTGTGCAATATTAAGTCCCCTGTGCAATATTAAGTCCACTGTGCAATATTAAGTCCACTTATATACTTATAAACTGTACATGGTCATGTGAATATGTAAATAGACAAGGATAGTAGAGTTAAGCTTATTGTAAAATTGTTCATATCGGGGGTTTAGTTGATTATTGTTCATATCGGGGGTTTAGTTGATTAATAAAGACACTTTATAAGTTAAGTTAAATGGGGTTGACATTATATAGAGCTATTGTATTTTATTTTTATTTTATATATATCTTATATTGTTTTAATACTTACTGTCTCTACTGGTCGGTTGAACATGTAACGAAAAGAATTTACCCTTGGGGATAAATAAAAGTAATTCTGATTCTGATTCTGATAAATATTGGCTCTATTATTTCTTTGAACTTTAAAATATTTTTCAGATATTGTCCTTTTCATTATAGTTTTAGTCTGAGGAGCTGGATAGTCCTTAAGAATAACCCGAAAGGTAATTAGGAAGTGATCTGACATTATTGGGTTTTGGGGGAAGACATTTAGGTCACTAATCTCTATTCCATAAGTTAGAACCAGGTCCAGAGTGTGCTGGTGACTGTGGGTTGGTTTATTTACATTTTGAGTGAAACCAATGCTATCTAATAAAGCGCTAAAGGCATTACTGAGGCAATTATTTTCATTCACATGAATGTTGAAATCCCCAACCACCACGATATTTTCCCAGTCTAATACTAAATTTGATAGGAAGTCAAAGAATTCTGTTAAGAACAATGAATAAGGACCAGGAGGTCGATAGATTATTATGAACAGAACAGCTTTTTGGTTTCTCCAGTTTGGGCAGGTGATTGATAGGATAAGGCTTTCAAATGAGCAAGACTCATTATTAATTTTATTAATTTTAGGACTCAGGAGTAAACTAGAATGTGAAATTACTGCCACCCCACCTCCCCGGCCTGAGCTCCTGGCAGCTTGAAAGTTAACATGACTCTGTGGGGCCTCATTTTGTCTGACATAATCATCTTGTTGAAGCCAAGTTTCAGTTAGAGATAAAAGATCAATATTATAATTGTTAATTAACTCATTAACTAAAAGTGATTTGGAGGAAATTGACCTAATGTTTAGCAGTCCACATTTTACATGCTTATTTATTAGTTTATTTGTATCATGTGTAGGGATTATTTTTATTAAGTTATTTGGTCTGACACCTAAATTATCTGTATTTGGATCTGGCTTATTGGCGTTATTTACACGAGGGACATGCACAGTCTCTATTTGCTTTGACTCTGAACACTTGATCTGTGACAGCGCGGGCGAGAGCTTAGCGACAGAGGAGAGACATAACCTGCTCCTGTGCACCCGGGACTCACATTTAGAGCGTCACTTTAGGCGACTAAGGCTATCGGCCAAATTCCGAACTAAAAGGGATGTACCCTCTGAAGTCGGATGGATGCCATCCCTGCGTATGAGCCCGGGCTTTCCCCAGAACGCACTCCAATTGTCAACAAAGACTATGTTGTTTTGGGGGCACCAACTAGACAACCAGCAGTTGAAGCTGAAAAGCGGCTGTACATTTCAGCATTGACCCGATTGGGGAGGGGACCAGAAAATATTACGGTGTCTGACATCGACTTCGCCAATTCACACACCGCTCCAACCTGCAATTTGAGCACTTCTGATTGTCTCCGCCGGGTGTCATTACCACCTCCGTGAATCACGATACGACGGAACCTCTGACTACTCTGTTTTAAAAGCCTAACGCCTAGTGTACACTGAGTCCAGTCCGGTCGCGGTCCGGGACCCGCGCGGGTCTCTTGCAGACGCCTGTCACACCAGCTCCGGTTAACTGCGGTCCGTTTTTGACGAAAGCCACGTAGATTCACGTGGTTTCGCGCGAGAGCACTCGTCAAATGACATGAAAGCCGCACCAGACCGCTGCGGCGTCCGGCAAAAATAGACTTCTTGCGGATTCTTTCCGGAGACCCGCGTGGCTGCCGGACCCGCGGCCGCAGAGCTCCGAGGTCGGTGTGACAGGACGCATTGATTTTAAGCACTTTCTAAGTCTTGCGGGACCCGCACGGACCGGAGTCGGTGTGCATCAGGCGTAAGGTTTCCTTTGATGTCACCAATTCTGGCCCCCGGATAACACCTAACTGAGGCTGCTGGCAGCTTCACGTCTCTGACTATGGAACTTGGGCTACCTGTCTGATTTGTGAAATATGACCTGGGTTAGGGATGTGGACATAACTGTGTTTCTTCTCCAAACTTGCCACTCTAATGTTGGGGTCATATTGAAAGCCTTGGAAAAATTGCCTGTGTGGAGATAGTTCTTGGCCCCTCTCAGACCATGTGTAAACAGAGGCCTTCATTGCGGTACAAATTAAAGGTTCACCTGTCTGAGGTGTGAAATATGACCTGAGTTAGGGATGTGGACATCACTGTGGCCATAGGTATGGCCTGTGAACCCAAAACCAGGAAATGACCATATTCTGGGTCTTATTCTTGAAGGAACATGAATGGAATGAAAGTTGGGTCTAAGAACCATCATACACTGTATTGTTGGGTCATTTTTAAGGTAAGGAGTTTAAATTATTATTATTTTTTAAAGATGTGGACATAACTGTGATTCTTCTTCAAACTTGCCACTCAAACGGCCCAAATATATCTGACACAAGTTTACCATCAATGAAGATGTAATTATCTGAGGGCCTCGGCTGCAAACCATCCCACATGTGCGGCAGTAGCGCAGTTGGGGCGGCAGTAGCGCAGTGGGGCGGCAGTAGCGCAGTAGGTAGAGTGGGCGCCTTCTGATCCGAAGGTCGGCGGTTCGAATCCCACTCCAGACATGGAGTAGTTGAGTGGTCTGATCCTCTGACCCGCAGGTTGGTGGTGCGATTTCAGCTCCTTCAGATGAATAATGCCATTGTGTCCTTGGGCAGGACACTTAACCCACCTTGCCCCCAGTGTCTGCGTACACTGGTGTATGAATGTGTGAGTGGGGCCTTTTTCTGGGTCTTATTATAGAAGGAACTTGAATGGTGAAGTTGGGTCTTAGAACCATCTTACCCTGTAATGTTGGGTCATTTTGAAAGCCTTGGAAAAATAACCTCAGACTTTGTGGCAAACAGAGGCCTATAATTTGCTATATATCATGGCCATGAAACCTTCAGGGCCTTTTTGTTGAGGTCTTACTATAGAAGGATCTTAAATGATCAAGTTGGGTCTTCATTCATTCATACACTGTAATATTGTGATTCTTTTGCCTCCTTTACATAAAAATACAAAAACAAAAATAGAAAATAGAAATTGTAACTTTATTTACATTATTTTTTAATCATAGAACAGAATATATTTAGAACAAAATAATATTTTAAAAGTTATCTTTTTTTTTTCAGACAGATACCCGACAACTTTTTTTTTTTTTTTTCCTGCCCTTTGGATTTTCTATAACAGATCACTGAATGGGAATAAAATAATTTAACAGAATATATTATTTTTAGATAGAACAAAAATAAATAAAATATAAAAAAATAAAATATATTTAAAAAAAAAGTTTAAATGAAAAAGAAAAACAAATCAAAGGAGAATTTTTTTTTTTTCTCCTGGCCATGGCTTTTCTAGAACGGGTCATTGGAGGAGAAAAGAGCAATTTTATTTTTTGTCTTCACATCTTTTGCTTTTTCTCCTCTTTCTTCTCCTCATCTTTTTCTTTCTTCTCCTTCATCTCTTCCTCCTCCATTTCCTCTTCTTCTTTCACCTTCATCTCTTCTTCCTGATTCTCCTTATCTTCCTCCTTCTCCTGATCTTGTTCCTCTGTCTCCTTCCCCTCTTCTTCTTCCTCCTTCATCTCATCTCTTCTTCCATCTCCTCCTCCTCATCCTCCTCCTCCTTCTTCATCTCTTTCTTCTTCATCTTCTGCCTTCATCTCCTCCTTCTCATCTTCCTCCCACTCCTTCTCCTCCTCCATGTCCTCCTCCTCAGAAGCATTCTGCTGTTGTGTCTTTCTATTCTTATGGTCCTCTTTGGGCATCTGCTGTCTATTTCTGTCCTCCTCCTTCTTCACCAAAATGTTCTTTTCATATAGGCTGGTTTTATGGAATATCAACCGTGGTACACTTGTCTTTGTGTGTCTGAGCAGGGAGGCTCCCTTTCCACGCACACTTCCTCCAGCTCTTACGGGGGGAAGGGGCGTTCCCAGGCCAGCCGAGAGACATAGTCCCTCCAGCGTGTCCTGGGTCTACCCCGGGGCCACCTCCTGGTAGGAAATGCCCGGAAATCCTCCCCAGGGAGGTGTCCCGGTAGGCATCCGGAACAGATGCCCGAGCCTCAGCTGGCTCCTCTCGACGTGGAGTAACAGGGGCTCACTTGTATCCGCGATCTTGTCCCTTTGGTCATTACCCAGAGCTCAAGACCAGGTGAGGGTAGGACTGTAGATTGACTGGTAAATTGAGAGCTTCACCTTTTGACTCAGCTTTTTCTTTACCACAACGGTCCTGTCACCTCACCTGTCAATCTCACGCTCCATCCTTCTCTCACTTGTGAACAAGACCCCGAGATACTTGAACTCCTTCACTTGAGGCAAGGACTCTCCACCCACCCGGAGAGGGCAAGCCACCTTTTTCCGGTTGAGAACCATGGCCTTGGATTTGGAGGTGCTGATCTTCATCCCAGCTGCTTCACACTCGGCTGCAAACCATCCCAGCGCATGCCGCAAGTCCTGGTTTGAGGAAGCCATATTACGACATCATCTGCGAACAGCAGAGACGATCCTGTGGTCCCCAAACCGGACCCCCTCCGGGCCCTGACTGTGCCTAGAAATTCTGTCCGACATGCACGGGGAAGAGGTCTGACTTACTGTCGGCAATGCGAACAGCCCTTAGCAAAGGGCCCCGAACCCCATACTCTCGGAGCACCCCCCACAAGGCACACCAGGGCACATGGTCGAATGCCTTCTCCAAATCCACAAAGCACATGTGGACAGGTTGGGCAAACTCCCATGAACCCTGGAGCACCCGATGGAGTATAGACTTAGACAGTATTCCACGAAAACCACAGGCTCCTCCTGAATACGATGTTCGACTATAGGCCGGATTCTCCTCTCCAGTCCCTGGAATAGACCTTACCGGGGAGGCTGAAGAGTGTGATCCCCCAGTGGGATCACCACCCCTGCCAATCCAGAGGTACCGTCCCCGATTGCCACGCGATGTTGCAGAGACGTGTCCAATACAGTCCCACAACATCCAGAGATACTCAGGGCAGATCTCATCCACCCCCGGAGCCACCAAGGAGCAACAACCTCAGTGACTTCGGCCTGGGTGATGTACGAGTCCGCCTCCAAGGTCTCAGGGTTAGGGTTAGGGTCTGCTTCCTCCTTGGAAGACGTGACAGTGGGATTGAGGAGGTCCTCAAAATATTCCTTCCACCACATCCATCCATCCATCCATCTTACCACATCCCCAGTCGAGGTCATGGAGTTGGTGAAGCACTGCTTCCCCCTCCTGAGGCGACGGACGGTTTGCCAGAATTTCTTTGAGACGACCGATAGTCCTCCTCCATGACCTCCCCGAACTCCTCCCAATCCCAAGTTTTTGCCTCTGCAACAGCACGGGCTGCGGTATGCTTGGCCTGCCGGTACCTGTCAGTTGCTTCAGGAGTCCCACAAGCCAACAAGGCCCGATAGGACACCTTACTTCCGGTGTCCACCACTGGTTCAGGGATTGCCGCCGCGACAACAGCTACGAGCTGCCGCATCGACAATGGAGGTGGAGAACATGGTCCACTGGGACTCTATGTCCCCAGCCTCCTCCGGGATCTGGGAGAAGTTCTCCCGGAGGTGTGAATTGAAAACCCTGCTGACAGAGGGCTCTGCCAGACGTTCCCAGCAGACCATCATGATACGCTTGGGTCGGTCAAGTCTGTCCATCTTCCTTCCCCACCAGCGGATCCAACTCACCATCAGGTGGTGATCGGTTGACAGGTCCGCCCCTCTCCTCACCCGAGTATCCAAGACACGCGACCGAAGTTCAGATGACATGACAAAAAAGTTGATCATCAACCTCCAGCCTAGGGTGTCCTGGTGCCATGTGCACTGATGGACCTTGTGCTCGAACATGGTGTTCGTTATAGACAAACTGTAACTAGCACAGAAGTCTAATAACTGAACACCGCTCGAGTTCAGATCGGGGGGCCTTTCTTCCCGATTACCCCTCTCCAGGTGTCACTTTCATTGCCCACGTTGGCGTTGAAGTCCCCAGTAGAACAACGGAGTCCCCAGGGACTCCCAGAAAGCCTGGTCTGCACCGCTGCCCGGCCCGTAGGCCGACACAACAGTTAGAGACCTGTCCCCCACCCGAAGGCGCAGGGATGCGACCCTCTCATTCACTTGGGGTGAACTCCAACACAGGGCGACTGAGCTGTGGGGCAATAAGCAAGCCTATACCAGCCCACCGCCTCTCCCCGCGGGCGACGTCAGAAAAATGGAGAGTCCAGCCTCTCTCAAGGATTATGTTTCCGGAACAAATGCTATGTGTGGAGGTGAGGCCGACGATATCTAGCCAGTAGTGCTCAACCTCCCTCTCAGGCTCGGGCTCCTTCCTCGCCAGCAAGGTGAAATTCCATGTCCCCAGTCTGTGTGTGTGGTCGTCTAGGCACCTGCCCCTGACCACCACCCAAAACACAGTGCACCAACCCCTTATGGTCCTTCCTGTGGGTGGTGGGCCTACAGGAAGGTGGTCCGACATTGCCGGTGATGCCAATCCAGGTGATGTAATGGATATTGTACTCATCATAAGGGTTTTGGAACCGCACTTAGTCTGGCTCGTCACCTAGTTTGCCATGGGTAACCCTACCAGGAGCGTAATGCCCCGGACAACATAGCTCCTAGGATCATCCGAACACTCAAACCCCTCCACCACAATAAGGTGTCGGTTCAGAGAGAGGATGTGTTGTGATATAGTCCAGTATATTAAAAGGTTACCACCCCTCTCTTCTGCTCTCTCTCCTCTCTTCTCTCCCCTCTCTCCTCCCTCCTTTCCCCTCCTTTCCTCTCATCAGCCCAACCCTAAACCTACTCTATTGTGTAGTGTGGTTTACTGCATTTTAAGATGCAGTGCAGAACAAGACTAACCCTAAACCTACTGTAGTGTAGTCGAGTGCAATATAATACTAACCCTACTGTGTTGGTGGTGGGGTCCAGTGCATTATGCTAACCCTAACCCATGTTCTCCGAAACAAACAATGGTTAACACTCAGTTTCAAGATGTAAGTCACTTCACCACAGAGAGTTACTAAAATATAGGTTTGTCTGCACGTGCTCTACCAAGGAGCTTGTGTTGTAATTTATACTTACAGCTGTTGGCTGTAATATGGGATAATTTAAGAAGACAGAGGCTGCCATCTGTAAATGAAAGAAAAGAAAATTATATACAAAGCTGCTATTTATTGAAATTGTAATATGTGCCATGCATTATCATGCAGTATTAAAGTGATATAGATAAACTTCAAAACACTCTCATCAGTATTTTGTTTGGTGAGGGTGAAGGCAGGGCTCACTGGCTTCATCAGAGGAGATCTGCAGTAGTTGTAGAAAAAAGTAAAAGAAGTCATTATCCTCGGCAGAAACATTTCAAAATGCACTGAAACTGCTGATGAAAACTCAGTATTGGTCTAGTCTTCTTTTTTCATGGCGGTGATGATGATGATGATGATTTTTATTTATAGAGCGCTTTTCCACCTAACAGACACCCAAAGCGCTTTACAAACCATTGAAACTACAGTTGCCGTTACAACATAACATATACAATTACATTTATAGACAATAAATAATGAGCAGACATACAGTTGTAACTACAGTTGCGGTCACAACAAAACATACAATAAACAAGACATAGCAGGTAGCTGTATTCTGTAAGTAATCCATACAAAAGATGCAAGTAGCTGTTTAGAAATGAAAAGGAGGAAAAAAGTTCAGACTGATGTTAAAAATGGCAGACGGGGGGTTGGGATAGGAAAGGCGTCTTAAGATGTTTTGGCGAAACTGCTGATGTTTATGAGTTCCCGTGGCCTTGTCCTTGGGGGCAGGGAGTGAGACTAAGATAAGGGCACAGCTGCTGCAAGACTTCTTTGTTGGGAGGGGGAGAGAATTTCTAATAATTTCTAGTAATCCATTTTTGATCTTCGGCAATTTGTCGTAATTTCTGGTTCTCAGCGTCACTTTCAAGCCTCCGTTTCGTGTAGTAGCCTCCACTCTTGTGGTCAGACCTGTGAGACCCCGTAGAAGCTCACTGGCCAACCTCTCTGTGTTATCCACTCGTTTCTGCATGTCCACCGTCCGTGCTGAGATGTTGCGGACCAGCTCTTCGGTGTTTGCCTCTCTCTGTTCTAAACCCTTCAGCCTGCTACTCACGTCACAGAGGTGCTCTTTAATTTCACAGACAGCGGCTGGGTCGCTTTGAAGGCAGCTGTCTTAGAAATTTTGCGATAGTTTAGGGCAGTACCCAGTCCAATAAGCACGAACCCCACTATCAAGATTCCAAAAATAATTAAGTCCTCAACGTCTTCCACAGACAGAGCTTCCAGACACAGAACCTGCCAGTTGTTCCAGGCGTCCCGCCTGTAGCTGCTGCAAAAGTTCCGTCAGGGCAAGTGGGTTCTTCCAGTGCACCCTTCTTATGGTGCATTTACATTTCCAATTTTTAGGAGTCCAGCAAGCAGTGAATCAAAAAAAGAATAAAAGTATGACGAGACAAGAAGATGAGACAAGACGCAAAACAAATAGAGGAGCAGAGACATGTCCGCCTTGTCTGAGAGCAGGAAGAGAAGAGAAGTGATGGCTTTTCGCTGGAATCAGTGAGGGAAATTTCAACATCCTCTGAGAGCTCCTCCTCAAAGTGGATGAACAATGGTTTCTAGATGTGATAAAACATCATTATTGTTTGCAGGGACTTGTTCAGTTATGAATGCAGTAAAACTGGTGAAAACATCTCTCACTTTTTTTTCTCTTTCTTTTTGGAAAGGACATGGTGTTCCTTATCTTTCTCCTTGGATTTGTTCTCTGGCGCTGACTGGTCAGAGCAGCTCACCTTCTTTAAATAAGACAAAGTCATTATTGTCAGCAGAGACTCGTACAATTATGAATGCAATAAAACGGATGAAAACATCTCACTCTTATTTTTGTTTTTAAGGGGACACTAGGCTTTTGAGCCTTCACTCTGGCCTTCAGCCCAGGCTTGATTTCCTCCTCTGAATAATCATCATCTGTAGCCTAATAATCAGAGGACCTCGTCACCTTATTTAGATAAGACAAAGTCATTATTGTCAGCAGAGAATGCAATAAAACGGATGAAAACATCTCTCACTCTTATATTCTTTTTAGAGGGGAAACATGGTTTTGCAGCCTTCTCTGAATCATCATCACGTGCTGACTGGTCAAAGGAGCTTACCTTCATTAGATAAGACAAAGTCATTATTGTCAGAAGGGACTAGTACAATTATGAGTCCAATTAAACGCTGCCTTCACCCCAGCCTCCGCTATGGGCTCAGTTTCCTCCTCTGGGTCCTCTGAATCCTCCTCTGAGTAATCTGGATGATTTTTGGTGGGCTCCCAATCACCAGATCCCTCAGAGGAGCTCCATATCTTTATATTAGACAAAAATTAACAAGTCCAACTTTGCCTTACACATCATTGAGGTGTATATCAGTGAAAGGCTCAATAGGTCATCACTAATCATCACTTACCTGCTGCTCAGGTCTCATGATCTTGATGCTATTGTGGCCTCTCTTTTCCTCATAGATATGTTTGAGCTGATTTCTGGCGCGGGTAGTGAGGTGCTGGCTGTTTCCGGTTCTGGGTAAAGAATAGTGAATTTTTATCTTATCCACAGACCTTTCCTTGGGCAGATTTAGACTCTGGACAGATGAGTTCTGGTTTTCTTGAGAGTCTGCCACTACCTTTCTTTTCCTTTGGTCCAATTTTTTTTTCTTTTTTTGGCAGCATAACTGCTAACAGCCATCATAGTAAGCCGCCTGCTGTTTTCAGTTTCCTCTATTGGATCCTCGGCTGTGCAAAGATACGTTAAAATCACAAAGTGAAAGATAATGCCCAAGGAAACAGGTTTGTAATTAACTTGTAATAACCTTGGTAAAATTTCTTTGCAGTCTGTGAGTCATGGCACATGAAGGCTGCCACCTTCTTATATTGCCTTCTCCCCAGCTGCCGCTTTGACTGATTAAAGTACTTAATACATGTGTGCAACTTGCAACAATATACCAGACAAAACACACAAAAAAAACAGCAAAAACGTACGTAAGTGGCTACAGCTGACCTCAGCATGTCAAATGTAGGCCCCAGCCCCAGGTTCATCTCTTCCGAGCAACTTTTGAAGAGCTCCGGCGGTTTCAAAAGCGGCTGTCCAATATGAAAGAAGGTGGCAGCCTCCGTACCTCCCTCTACCTGACCACGAATGTTGATGTATTTTTGAAACCACTCATAGCGCATAGAGGAATAGCTGCGGCCCCAAAAGATCTACGCGTTTTGTGATTACAAATCTATAATCTATAACACTCACAGTAATAAAAAAATTCTTGAATTTTGTGGGGTTTTTTGTTCCATAAAAAAATTAAACAAAACTTACACAGATTACACAAGCACTGTTTCTCGCCCCCTCGGCTTCTTACACCTTTTTTATTGTCATATTTATTAGGACACCCTTTCGGTGTTCTGTTGTTGCAATCAGGTACCCCCCCAGCAGTCCAAAGAAGTTTTTTGATTTTTTGCAACCCATGGCTGCCTCTCAAGGTGAGCTTAAAATAAAAAAAAAAGAAATAGCATATTTTACCTTTACTGGTGAGATGTATGAAGTCCTCTGAAGTCAATTAAATGTCATTCAGATGGCACCAAATTACAAAATAATTCAATCACAAAGCATTTTACAAAGAAAGACCAAAAAACAAACCTAGCACTTGAGGTTTGAAACAGTAGTTGAGTATTGATACTTACCTATTGCCTGAGTGATTTTTTCAGGCGCCTGTTCGATGAATGAAGTGTGTAGCATCAATAAGATTGGCTAAAAATGAAAACAAACAAACAAACAAACAAACAAAAAAGCCAAACAACAAAGACCAAAAACAGAGATAAATACACTTCAGCACATTACCATACATGTTTTTTGATTGAAGATATTGCAGGTAAAAACTTTCTATTCAGTAATAAAATATTTAATTATTTATGTCATGTTTTGGGACATTTTTGTCAATAATAATTGGTATGATGTGTTTAATTTATGAACTGCTTCAATATTCTATAGAATTACATAAAACAAAATGTGTTTTTCTGTATTGTTGAAAGCAAATGTCACTGTAAATTCCTCATTTCCAGCCTTGTACCAGAAAGTGTGCAGGCAACATGCAATACATATTCCCTCATATTTATGTTAGTCATTTATAGCAGAAGTTATAATTTTTTCCCCCTTACCAGACTTGGACTGTCTCACACTTAGCCGGTGGCTAGTGACCTCTCTCCCCAGGTTTCTGGTTCGTGCCCGCAGCTCCACCATCAGGCCAGTAATGTTCCTCTCCCCCAGCTTTACTGAGGTGGGGTGCATGCTTGACAGATAATTTAGGAATCCTAAAATATCGTCAAATATGATTTTACTGTTGTGGCTTTGAAGCCTTTTTCACTCAGATGGGTTACAAACCTTTCAGGTGGAAAATTACAATTTAGGTTATTTCATTTTTACCTTATAGACAGATCATTTTGTAGTGTATAAACTTACTTTCTAACTTTTGCATGGTTTGTGAGGAATTTGAGTTCAATGCTGGGGATGTTTGGGGCTGACATAAACTCCAGGAAGGCAGTGACATGGGAAGCACGCTGCTTGACGTTTTCCCTTGTTTTCCGTGGAGGATTGACTCCTTCAACATGGCCCCGAAATTCATTCTCAAGTTTCACTGTAGAGATGACACCAAGTTAATCAAACATTGTCTATACATGTCAGTAATAAACATCCTTTTTATTTTCAATAGTACCATAAGCAGGGGCTTTTGAGGGTGACAATTTTGGTTTCCGCTGGAATTTAACAGCCTGGCAAAAAAGACATTGAAGCAGACATTCTAATCAACTTCCACAAGAGTTCACGATGATATAATATACAATGATGTGATTGGAATATAATGATCCTCACCTTTGCCTGCAGTGTTTTTGAATGCAACTCTTTTAACTCCTTATTTCGGTCGATTTCACACTGCAACATCTTCTTTGTGATGGCCAACTCAGCATAGAGTATCTGGCACTTGGCACATCCAGAGGCAGGTAAGGCAGAGGAAGATAGTTTCTTGCCTTTTGTTGGTGCAGGCAGAAAAGGGATTTCTGGGGACAAATGTGGAGGTCTCGAAAGAGCTGCAGACAATCCAGAAATAGGTGATGGTCGTGGGCTAAGGTTAGGTGGTTCTGTGCTGACATCCGTGGGCTCCACTTTAGTAAAAAATAATAATTGATTTACACTGCACTGATGCCCAAGACTTTCTCAAAGTACTATAATTTTCAGGCTCATTGTTCATTCACCCCCAGTAATACTCAGTGGTGGTAAGCTAATTGTGTAGCCACAGCTGCCTAGGATCAGGATGACAGAAGAAAGACTGCCACAGGCCCAAACACCAACCACACTACCATATTTATTTATAAAGCACAATAAAAACAATATATGTAAACCAATGTGTTGTACAATAGTTACAAAACAAAGCAAATTACTAACCAACAACATCCTTGTGTTGCTGCTTGTGGATCCTTATGGGGTCAAATTCCTGCCAAAACGTTGTAAAAGCGTAACAGTACTTGCAAATACAATTTGTGTTTTGCAAGTACACATTGTGTTTTGCAAATAGGCAAAATGATTTGTACAAATAAACAAATAGTTTTGTGCAAATATAATTAAAATTTTCATTTGCAAATATAGTAATCTACATCTGTACAAATCTGTTTTCCTTTGTACAAATCTGTTTTTCCTTTGTACAAATATTATTCTCCTTTGTGTACGCATCTTACTTTGCACTTGCAAAACAGGCTCCCTTTGTATACAAAACACACTGGATGTCTAAAACCAAACTGCGGTAGAATCCTGCCAAAAGTCACGTGACAAGCCAAGCTGCTCTCATTGGCTGAAGCAGGTCCGCCATGTTGCTCAGTGATGTATCCAGATTTTGTAGCATCTACACTGTGTTGGGTTTTTATAATGGCAATACAGTGCCAGGACGCTTTGCCTCGGGGGCGTTGCGCCTCCGGTGGTGCCGGTATTCGCGCTTTTGATACTTGTCCGATGTAAAGAGTGGCTTTCAAACAAAAATAAAAAAAGAACTGCACTAATACCACATAAATAACCAAATGACGGCAGCGTGTCGTGTTGGTCAAGACAAGTTTTAAGTCCGTTACACATCAACTGAACATGATTGTAGATGGCAGACGCTGAACAACACATCTTGTGGATTTTTTTTTTTTTTACAACATTCACGAGTTTATGGGAGTCATAAGCTCTCTTGTTACTGGGCTATTTTGTGACCAAACCAACCATGTGGCACTGCACTGTGCCTGCGTATCTGGTCCACACCAGGGAGTGGAGTGTGCGGCCCGTCCTGTGACAACGCGCGCTTCAGCCGATCGGTTCACGCGGGGACGAGTCCACCGCTTTCCGACATGCAGTACAACTGCCCAGAGCGCTCTTCAGCCTGGCTGACAGTGTCTCTAGAGCTGGGAGAGTAGAAGCGTCTTCCTCCACACCTGTTTTCACGGGGCCGATTGCTGAGCGCCTTGTAGGGTGTTGTGTACCCAGTGTGCTGACTCTCATACAGCGGGGATCAGCCGGGCTGAAGAGCGCTTGTAGCATCTACGCTGTGTTGGAGTTTTATCATGGCACTAGATGGCAGTAAATGAACACAGTGGATGGAGCAGGTCCGACGGAACCGCCCGAAGAAGACGTGAAGGAGAAGTAATTTTAACGCGCATGAATGAGAACCTGTATGATGATTAAAGTCCTCTAAACTGGTGAGTTTATGTTCAAAGTTTTATATTTGTTTAGGCTGTATTATCGCATGCAACGCCTAACAGCTGGTCTATTTCTTCATAAATTAAAATGAATGTGTTAAAGTGTGCATTATGTAACATCATAGGATAGCAGACTTTTGCTGTAAATGCGTAATTTGGAAATAATTTGGAATTGGTCTGTCACAGCCAATTATGCGCCAAAATCTACGCCCGGCATTCTTTGCGCCATCCATACAGCGGCCTTTGTGTCCGCTGGTGGGACGGTTGGCTGAAAATCGAGCATGAACATGAACGGTCAACAGCAGGTAACTATTGCAATTTGTCGGTAATCACTATAACACATTTTACCTTTCCTCCTTGCTGCTGTAGAGTGGCTGCTGCTCAAGTTAAAAGTCACACAGTGTTGTTTGCGTTCTAAACAACAAATAAAATAACGGAATGTGTAATAATGAATAATAACACAAAAATAAGCTGGAAAAAATGAATTATTATAACACTCAAAATTGATATTGTACACACACACACACAGCTTTATCTGAGTCAAATTAAGTACAAAACACACAGGCCTTTCTCTATCTTAAAAACAAACAAACATTGAATCTAAAGAATAATTGTTACATTCGAAATTAAAAAATCATCTAATGATACTTGGCATAGAAGATGTTAAAGTTGTTTGTTCTTTTTTGGTTGTGGCCCTAACTATGCAACTTGTAAGTATGTCCAAACCAAACATACATTAGTCTATGAAATTAATAACTTTTATGAATCATATAGGAAAGGTGACCATCTTGGTTCATATTTTTTTCCCTAGAGAAACTCCAGCATTGAGTCAGCAGCACAAAGCTTGCTGACATTAATCACGGCAAATATGGCACGGAACCCAGAGGCACAAACGACAGCTCCTGCCCCCTCAAGCAGCCACGCTTCAGCCCTGACACAGAGGCCAAGTTTGCATCAGGAATGTCAAAGTTAGTAACCTCTTTTACCATACATGCCTTTTCTATGAAAAAAAAGTTAAGTTATTACACATTAGCCTAACCCTATAATAACAGTTATTTTATTTCTTTCTTAGTGCGTTTCCTGCTATGTTTAGAAGGGCCGGTAGGGGGAATGGTGGGGCACGGAGATTTGCCCCGGGATTGAAGACTGTGTCAAGTCCCAAAAAAATCGGCATTCAATCCTACTTGATGCCAAAACCTATGACAAGGACCCCTCTGGTAAGTCAAGAGTTAAAGCTGCTCTCAGCGGGACTGGGAAAGCGCTTAATTGAGCTTCCCGAAGGTTACAACCACTCTGATGTAAGTACATTTTTAGTATTGATTATTTTACACAATGAAAATTTTATCTAGCTAACCCTAACCCTAACCCACAAAATAGGTTAAAAAAAACAGAGTTCAATCTTCTACCTTGAAAGACACCCTTCAAGATCGTTAGATTATTAACATAAAAAAAAGTTGCATAACAAAACGTGTTTGCTTTACTTACACTTGAGAGGATGGTACAATTCCACTTGTCAGTACTACATCTCAATTGTAGGGAGTGTAAATGACCTCAAAGCTCTTTCTTTATTATTATATTAGCATGTTATTCATTTATTACATATACCACGGTGAACACTTTTATTTGGAAAAGGCTTAGCAGCCACAAGGTGGCGGTAAACCGGAAGTTAACATTCTAGCTAATCGGAAAGCAACAGCACGCACCTCGTGCGCATAAGAAGTATTGGAAAAAGTAAACGTCTGCTAACTTAACTGTGTCTAATAACAATTGTTTAGCACCTGGTTGATGAGGGAACAAGGTTGGTACAAATTAACGTTTTGAAAATGTGTTTAGGCTGTATTTCATGTTGTATTTCACGGAGTTTCCCCACTTGCTAATGTTATATATTTTGCGCAGTAGATGGCGCCAGCTAGCTTCGTTAATGTAAAGCAATGTTCGAGATAAACGCAATGTGATTAAAGGTTTAGTTCATAACACAGACAAGGGACATTTCATGGTTAAGAGTTTATTAAAATGCATAGAAATTATTTGAACACATAATGTAATAAATTAAGGTTATGGTAATTCATAAAAGGAATAAGTATGGTAAGATATGTGACTACTGTAAGATCTAATTGTATTGTATTTGTATTTTGTAGCTCTTACGGTGCGTTCACATATAAGGCACTCAATAAAGGTTGTGAACCATCAGTTTGAGAGACCATCTTTTCAACCGGGGATGCTACAGGGAGTCCTGACACTTTGGCCTTCATAAGATGTTTTAAAATTACAATGGCCATTAATGTCAACATTTACATGAGACAAGTTTGTTTTCTTGTCTATGTCTAACTTGTGTGTTGTGTGCATGATCTTCTCTTTCTGTTAACCTGCCAGGGGGTCTGAAGATGGAAATTAACCATAGGCTTTTGTCTGGCACATTTACATTTGTTTAAATGTTCATTAATATGCATTGTCCCCCCTTTTCTTTTAATAAAGTCCAATAATAATAATAATAAAATAAAGAACAGTTTCAAATGTGAATCGGTTAATAAATCTTACATCATACAGTATTGTCTATTAACCCTTGTATTATGTTGCGGGTCAATTTGACCCATTTCAGTTTTGGTGTTGACCGAAGTACTGGTTATCCTTTTTTTTTCTTCCTACAATTTTGTGACTTTTTCTCATTTTGGGTCATGAGCTTGTGTGTGAAATCTGGACTCTTTGACGTGTAGTACAATGTCTGTGCAGAGTTTGTACACAAATATGATGTTGCGGGTCATTTTGACCCAGACTCTTTAATATGGGTAAACAGCTGTTCAGATAAAAAATCGGAACATGTCCTTTGATGCTTGCCTCTACTCACACCTGGGTCTCAGGTGAGTAGAGGCAAAAGTAGAGGCGGACTTTCGCCTCTTTTCCTTGTCACTGTCACTGTTCTCATGTAATCTCTTTGGCAAAGAAACCAAAAATGAGCTCCACAAGGTTTACAGCTGAAGAAACTTTGGCACAGATATTGAACTGGGATAGTGATGCAGAGGAGGAGATTTCAGAGATAGAGGATCTTTCAGAGGCCGAGGACAATGTTATTGATGACCCAGATTTTCAATTTTCCTCCGATGAAGAGTATTCAGAGCATGAGTCTGCTGTTGTCTCAACTCCTTTACATCCTACCGCCTTGGAGAAGAACTTCAGAGGAGAAAGCTTACAATGTTGGGAACAGTCAGAAGAAACAAGCCAGAACTTCCCAAGGAAATTCTGAAGGTGCAGGGCAGACCTCTGCATTCCTCAATATTTGCTTTCAGCGAGACAGCAACAGTTGTTTCATACTGCCCAAAGAGAAACAAGAATGTTCTTGTAATGAGCACAATGCACACTGATGCATCTCTGAGCACAAGAAGACATGAAGCCACAAATGATCATGGACTACAACTCCACCAAAGGAGGAGTTGACAAAGTCACAGCAACATACAGCTGCCAGCGCAAGACTGCCCGTTGGCCCTTGGTGATTTTCTTCAACATTGTGGACGTGTCTGCATACAATGCCTATGTCCTATGGACTGAAATCAACCAACAATGGAATGCCGGCAAATTGTTCCGACGTCGGCTTTTTCTGGAACAACTCGGCAAAGCGCTTGTCGCTCCCAGGATGCAGAGTCGATCCAGGCCACCCAAAACCCAAGCAGCTGCAGCTGTCATTGAAAAAGTCAAGCTCACGTTACCCAACCAATCTGCAATTGATCCATTGGATACAGGTGTGAAGAAAAGGAAAAGATGCCAGGTCTGTCCTTCCCGAGATGACAGTAAAACAAGTACCTGTTGTGTGAAATGCAAGAATTACATCTGCAGAAAGCACACAATTACATTCTGTCCATCATGTGGGGAACATTGAAAATTTTGAATATTGAAAATTGTCGAGTGAGGAAAAAATGTGTTTGTGAAGAGGGAATACTTTCAATAGTTCTTAAATATAGTGTTGAAATAAAAAAAAAGGTATTGTATGTCTCTTTTCTAAATGTTCATATAATCTTAAATAAAGATGTTGGTTTAACCTATTTTTTTTACTGTTTTGCCTGGCTTTACACAGTATGGGTCAAAATGACCCGCAACATAATCAATGTAATTTTTTTTCAACATAATACAAGGGTTAATTTTGTTTTTGCAATAATATTCATAAAATGGTTAGGGTTAGGGTTAACCCTAAGGGAATGTATTATTGGTGAATGACTTATTTGGGGGAGGGGCAAACTTGTTCATCATGCAGTACGTTATACATGGGAATATATATCTGTTTCATTCATTGTGTCAAAATGTTTTATCTATTAATTAGATTGCACAGATGTTACAGTGCGAGTTCCCAAAACTAAAGGACATTAAAGGAGGGTGGCTTTTTTACAAGGCTTCAGGTAAGCATAGTATGACAGTTGACAGTATTAAAAAAAGTTTGACATCGATTCTGTGCAAATTTAAACGGGTTAGAATTTGGTACATCCCTGAATATTGTGCATTTTTTTGGGAATGCTATTCATGTTTTACTGCTGTATCATTTTGCTGTTGATGATCTTTTTGATACTTAATAGGCAAATAAATTACACATTCTTTTATCTTTTATCAAATTTTCTCATATCACACTTCCTTTTTGTCAAAGGAGGGACTGGACAGCGCAAGCTTTGTGTTGTGCCACATGAAGCTGAAGGCTACAATACAAAGATACTGAAAACTGCATCCTCAAACGGGAGGAATACAATTTACATAATTCCGTTACAAGACGAAATCGACACTATGCCACTGCCACCTGATTCTATATATACTATATACATATATACGTTCTGTATATAGTCTCAGTCTATTTTATTCTTAATTTTATGCATGCCTTTTTATATATATTTTTTTATTTTATTCATTGCTTTATGTTGCACCTACGCCGTAGCAAGTTCCTACGTTTCTGAATTTCACTGACAATGGCAATAAACGGTTTTCTGATTCTGATTCTGATTCTGATGTGCCCGAGTTTTTAAAGATGCCAAAGTCACAATGCCAGACATGCGGGCAGAGTTTGCCTCTCCAAATTCTGGCATTACATGTTGAGAAATGTGCCACATTTATACAATCTGTGTTTTTCTGAAGACGCAATTTATTTATAATTTTTATTATATTTGGGTCAAACCATATTTTGCATTTGGTATTAACAGGACAATGAATATGAAATTGAGGAAAACCAGGAAATTCAAAGTCCAGAACCAATAGCAGGTACATGAGGAAAAAGAAAACCAACATAAGTTTACTTTGTTTCATGCTTTGATTACTTTTTTTTTTTTTTTTTTTTTAATGTAGTACTGAAAAGTAATGTAAATTTTATTACATTTTCAATTCTTTCTGCAGCTCCTGGTGAATGTCCAATTTGTAGAGAGGTGTACCCTCTGGATGTCCTTGCAATCCATGCCAGTACATGTGGAGACACGTATGTGTATATTTCAACTACATTACAGTTAATTATACCCCGTCCATGATAGCTAAAGGTTTTTTTAACAATTGAAAACCATGTGTACTCTGACAGAGGTATTCTGACTTAAATTAAAATTGGTCAAAATAAAGTTTTGTGAGAGACCTGCCCCCAACCTATTTGAGCAGGTGGACTCATTGATGGCCGTGCAGAACTGCACTATCAAATCAAATCAAAATCAAATCAATTTATTTTTATAATGCCCAAAATCACAACAACAGTTGCCTCGATGGGCCACAGGTAGAAAGCAGTTCAGATAACTCCCAGAATGCCCCTGTCCTTTGACCCTCCTTCGCGGCAAGGAAAAACTACAAAAAACCCCATGGGAAAAAGTAGAAACCTCGGGGAGAACCACAGTGAAGGAGAGATCCTACTCCCACGGACGGACAGGCTGCAGCTGAACTAGGACTGACATCCACTTGGACTGTGGAGCCAGAACCACTCAAGAGGGAGGTGGCTTTAAAGAGTTCCTCCAGGCGGACGAGGAGCAGTCCACCCAGTGTAGAGAAAGCTCCCCCAGATCATCACCTGCAGCTTGGCTTTCCTCAGCTGCCGCAGGAAGTACATCCTCTGCTTGGCCTTCTTGATGATGGAGCTGATGGTCGGCTCCCACTTGAAGTCCTGAGTGATGGTGGTGCCAAGAAAGCGGAAAGAGTCCACGGTGGCGATGGGAGAGTCTGTCAGGGCAAGGGGGGGCAGGGGGGCTGAAACTTTCCTGAAATCCATGATCATCTCCACTGTCTTCTGGGCATTGAGCTCCAGGTTGTTGTCGCTGCATCAGGACACCAGCTGGTCCACCTACCTCCTGTAGACACCTCTCTCCTGTAGACTCCTCCCTCCTGTAGACTCCTCCCTCCTGACTCATCGCCGTCCCATATGAGTCCAATGAGGGTGGTGTCATCCACAAACTTGATCAGTTTCACTGTCGTAGCTGGAGGTGCAGCAGTTGGTGTCACAGGGAGGAGAGCAGAGGAGAAAGTACACAGCCCTTCGGAGCTCCTGTGCTGATAGTCCGAGTGTCTAAGACGTTCTTCCCCAGCTGCACGCACTGCCTCCAGTCTGTCAGGAAGTCAGGGGTGCACCTGCAGATGGAGTCAGGCACGCTGAGCTGAGAGAGCTTGTCCTGGAGCAGAGCAGGAGGACGGTGGTGAATGCAGAATTCACTAACAGGGCCCTGGAGCAGGTTCCTGGGGAGTCTAGATGCTAGAAGATGAAATGGAGGGCCAGGTTGATGGTGTCGTCTACAGATCTGTTGGCTCTGTAGGCGAACTGCAGTGGGTCCAGGGCGGAGGAGGTGAAAGACTTGAGATGGGGTGCTCAAAGGACTTCATGACGACAGGCGTCAGCGCCACAGGCCTGAAGTCTTTAAGTCCAGTGATCCGGGGCTTCTTGGGGACAGGGACGATGATGGACGACTTGAAGCAGGCTGGGACATGGCATGACTCCAGGGAGGTGTTAAAAATGTCAGCTCATCTGCACTGTGTCTCTGGACGAGGGGGAGACACCATCTGGTCCAGCAGCTTTTCAGAGGTTGGACTTCAGAAAGGGTCTTCTTGCATCTTCTCTTTGTAGTGAGAGGCCGGTGGTGGAGGTGGGGGGGACCCGGGGTGGAATTGACAGAAATTGCCATTGTAGTGAGATGGGTGGGAGAGGGGTTGATATCTCGAACCGGGAATAGAACGAAGCTAACTGTTCAGATAGTTTCTGGTCGTCGGCAGCGTGGGGGGCTATGGGGTTGATCTGACCGAGCCCTTACCAAACAGCAGAAGGGTTGTTGGCAGAGAAAGTCTCCTTTAGGCGTGTATTGTACAGAGATCTAACTCTTGCTAAATCTGTACTTTGCACCTTTGCAGCTCTCTCTGTCCCCGGCTCTGAAAGCTACCTCCTTCTGCTGCCATAGCTGCCTCAGTTTGGGTGTGAACCAGAAATGACATGGCTACAGTGTCATACAGAGTACCCTGTGTAAAAGCCCAGAGTACTTACAGTCTGTGAGGGTTAGTGTGGTCCACCTGGTCCAGGTGAGACTTCATGGGAGGCTGGAGATTAGTGGCCCTCAGTAGGGCCAGGGCCCTGATGATGTGCTGATTTTTAGCAATGTCCCTGTGTCTGGACACTGCTTTTTTCTGAAAAGTCACAACATAATTTTTTTTACGGTTTACTTTTAACTATAAATTATATGATGGCCAGCAAATCCCTAAAAATGTTTCAGCTCAATACATGCCTTTAACTTGTGGACCTTTATCAGGTGCTTGTCCAGTCGTTGGATCCTCTTAGAAAAACATCCTCTGACTGAACAGTCCAGATTTGTGGTAAAGCTGTAAACACAAATACAAATAAATAAATACATTTAAAAATCATGTTATCCTGAGACTTGCACATTTATAAAAAGCGTCACCAATGTAATACATACATTATGTTAAACATCTGCAAAAGTAAAACATTCAATCAAGGATTAAAAAAAATATATATATTCAAACTAGTGAGTAATATTGTTATTTATGATGCCATGTGTATCTGTGTATTTATTGTGCATGGTAATATTTCAAAAACACATACTGTCCATGAGCCAGTTTTTGGAGTAGCCGATGCTCCTCTCTATTATTGATAAGCTCGGTACTTTTGAGGTGCTGACCAACGTCTGCATATTTTAAGCCACAGAGAGGGCACTTGTGGCTCTTGTGTGGCAGGCATAGTCTCCTGTGGGGGGTGCTGTCGAGGGCGCCAGTTGGGGCGGGGTCACTTGCCCCTGTTGAAGGGGCACCGCTTGAGATGGTGTCTGTAGCACCTGCCAAATATGCACATTGTTAGTTTACTGTAATCATGAATTTTAAAGCTCTGAATTTGCTCTCTATCACATTTTGTTAAGGAGAAAAAAAAATACTTATAACCCTAACCCTAATACAACATTGTGGATCTCATTTTAAAGCTCTGAATTGGCTCTTTATGACACAAAAAAACCACAAGTCTCTATCACATTTCGTTCAAAAGATATAGAGGTTAAAAATATGTAGTCGAACCTGTTCCTCCATCTTGTCCTTTTCTGGCAAGAGTGTGACGTCACTTCCGGTTTCACGTGATCCAGCGCGGGAAAACTTGCCCGGACATGTTTCAGGCGGGAAACCTTTGCCTGCAGCGCAGATGGAGCAGACGACGGAAGGACAAGATGGCCTCTGCAGAAGAGTCAAATGTTGTAAGTATTTAAGTAACTGCAGTGTTTTCTTGGTGTATGACAGAAAATTATAATCTATTGTCTACAGTAAATTAAAAACCTTTAAACCATATATAGTAAGCTAGTAAATTTCCCATAGGAAAATCTCTTTTACTGGATTTTATAAACAGCTGTGGCAAACAGTGATCTCGAAGTTGCTAAAAATTATGGCCACAAACCTCAGAGGGGTCAATGTTTTAAAGCTGTAGGGCCTTTCCCATTTGTTGAGGTTTTAGCATAAGAGGAACTTAAATTACCAAGTTGGGTCTTCTTACATTTATACACTGTAATATTGGGTGGTTAGTGATTCCTTGGACTATTTGCATCCGTCTTTTTGGTACTTCTACAATTATTGACAATTACTTAATGAACTCATTACTTCCCGAGATCACTTAAATTAAGCCATTTAACAGTGATTCTTCACATTGTGCCCAACATTAAATAGTATTGTGGCCCTGCCCTCCAACAAAGAGGGAGTCGGCCATATTGGAATGAATGGTGAAGTCACATTGCTTGTGTCAGAATTGAATGAAGTAGACCTAGGGCTTTTGACCAAATCATATAGACATAGAAGTAGATTTGGTACTACTTCTGCATCTATATGATGCAAAGAGAGACCTTTAATCTGCTACAAATCACGGCCAAAAACCTCAGACACCAGGGTCAGTGTTTTAAAGACTGTCTGATGTGAGTTTACCCTCAATGAAGATGTAAATTATCAGAGGGAGCTTGGGAAACCAAAACTAGGACATGCCCTTATTCTGGGTGTTATTACAGAAGGAACTTGAGTGGTGAAGTTGGGTCTTAGAACCATCATGCACTGTAATGTTGAGTGGTCATTAATGGTCATTAATGATTATGGGATTTTGCATTTATAATATTGCATAATGCAAGTAGGAAAGGCTGTGCATCTCAAATGTAGGCCTCTATACACAGTTATGGGTACTCTTGACTTACAGTCCTCCTAATGTTGGGTGCTGTACAAACAAATCACCTCTGTCCCATACATGTGCATGAAACACTTTTGTTTTTCCCGTTTCACCAAAGCGAGAACACTGCAGCACAAGTAATCACAATATCGTTTTCCATCTATGAAATGTCATGTTTGGGCCGTAATACACTCAGATTGTGACCCTTTAAAGGAGGAAGTGGACTTATGTGTTTGACAATGAATGTTTTATAAAGCTTCCATATATGTTTTCATTTTCTATAAAAAGCAGGAAAACGGTGCACGGGCCGCTGTGATGAGGAGGATGGAGCGTGTCAAAGCTGTAAATGAGGCGATGGAGCTGAGGAAGAGAATGGGCCATGCCGATTATGTCAAAATGATGATTGTCTGTTTTTATTTAGAAAAATAATGTCATTAGCAAACACTACATTCTTCTGCAGGAGACCTTTCAAGTTAAATTTCTAATGTTATTGTATTTATCTAAACACTTGCGGCCTGTGTATGGTGGGAAGGCAGCGCATAGAGGTCGATGTCACTCAGGAGATTCTTGACAACGGTAAGTAAGAAATTGGCCATCCAAATAAAAAATAAATTATGGTTAGTGCGCTCTCTCCAAAGATTTCTTATCCTGTCTTGATAGTTTTGGTTTTCAACAGTACATTCACTTTCCTACCCACTGCAAAGGTCATATTCTGGATTTAGTATGCTGTTCTGGTGTAACCCCATTTCAATGCAAACCCCACACTCTCCCCTTCACTGACCATATGCTCATCACCTTCAACATAAATCTGTCATTATCCAAACTCCTCCTTCCTCGCACCATATCATTTCGCAAAATTAAAGACATCAACATCAACACATTCTCATCCGACATTAATAACTTCCCCAGTACAGCCACCAAAACCCCAACTGACAACCTAGTCTCTCTCTACAATAACAACCTCCGTACCCTTCTCAACTCCCACGCTCCACTAAAAACCCGACCTGTTTCCTTCTCCCGCTCTGCACCCTGGTTCACACCCACACTCCGACTACTCAAAGCCAAAGGACGACAACTTGAACGCTTACAAAACAAATCTGGACTCACCATACACAAGGACATGTACAATAACCACATACAGCTCTATAAGGACACTATATCTGCTGCCAAATCCTCCTACTATTCTGGTCTGATTCATTCAAATCAACACAACCCCAAGACTCTCTTCTCCGTCCTCTCAAACATAACAAAACCCCCTGACTCGCTCCCCAACCACCTGCATTCTTCTGACTTCTGTAACTCCCTCATGTCCTTCTTTGTTTCCAAGGTGACCACCATCCATCATAACCTAACAAGCCAAGCTGCAGTTCCTGGAGTGGACATCTCTGAACCCCTCTCACATGTTACACCATTTTCTAGCTTCTCCCTTCCTTCCGCCCAAACCATCTCTGATCTCATTTTGAACTCTAAACCTTCTACCTGTCACCTCGACCCTCTCCCCACAGCTCTTGTCAAATCTTGCCTACCTTCGCTTGCCCCCTTCATTACTAATATCATCCACTCATCCTTGACCTCCGGAACTGTTCCATTATCACTCAAAACTGCCTCTGTTACCCCTATTCTGAAAAAACCTGGATTAGATCCCAACAACTTCAATAATCTGCGCCCCATCTCTAATTTACCTTTCATATCCAAAATTCTTGAAAAAACAGTCGCCTCTCAACTTCACACCCATCTCATTTCAAACAGTCTCTATGAACATTTTCAATCTGGTTTTCGCCCACTCCACAGCACAGAAACTGCACTTCTTAAAATTACAAACGATCTCCTCATAGCTTCTGACTCTAATTTACTATCTATTCTCATCCTCCTCGATCTAACAGCAGCATTTGACACCATCTCACACAGCACTCTCATCCACAGGCTTAAATCTATTGGCATCTCCCACACTCCTCTCTCTTGGTTCACTTCCTATCTCTCTGATCGCAGTCAGTTCATTCAACTTAAATCCCACCAATCCAACCCCTTCCCTGTCCCAGCTGGTGTGCCCCAGGGCTCTGTCCTGGGTCCCCTTCTCTTCATCATCTACATTATCCCTCTTGGTTCTATCTTCCGTAAACACAACATTCATTTCCATTGCTACGCGGATGACACCCAGCTCTACCTCTCCTCTAAACCCACTGCATCACTTCCACCAGTCTCTCTTACCCTCTGTCTGCAGGAAATCAATTCCTGGTTCTCTTCAAATTTCCTCAAACTTAACAGCTCAAAAACCGAAGTCTTACTGGTCGGCACCCCTTCCACTCTCTCAAAATCAAACAGTTTAACAATTTCTATCAATGACTCCACCGTCCTCCCCTCCCCTCAAGTCAAGAGTCTGGGTGTCATCCTCCCACATCAACAACATCACCCGTTCTGCCTACTTCCACCTTCGCAACATCTCTCTAGTCTAGTCTAGTCACCTCCCGGATCGATTATTGTAACTCTCTCCTCTTTGGTCTCCCCAATAAATCCCTCCAGAAACTGCAGCTTCTCCAAAACTCTGCAGCCCGCATCATCACCAGGACGCCCTCCCACCATCACATCACCCCCATCCTTCAACAACTTCACTGACTCCCCATAAAACAACGAATTCACTTCAAAATTCTCCTTACCACTTTCAAAGCTATCCATAACCTGGCTCCACCGTACATCTCTGACCTCCTCCACATCTCCACTCCCTCTCGCTCACTCCGGTCCTCCTCCTCTCTCCAGCTCTCTGTCCCCTCGTCCCGTCTCGTTTCCCTTCAGCCGCTCTGCTCCTCAGCTCTGGAACTCTCTCCCTCCTGACCTCCGCAACATAGACACCCTTCCACTTTTCAAATCCAGACTCAAAACTCACCTGTTCAGACAATCCTACACCACATAACTCAGTCACTCCAACACCATCATCCAGTTCTGTTTGTGGGTTTTATTCTGTTGTTTTTATTACTTGTTGTCCTGTACAGTGTCCTTGGGTGTTTTGAAAGGCGCTTATAAATAAAATGTATTATTATTATTATTATTACAGGTACAGTCTTTAATACAGAGTTTTTGGATTGTATGACTCCTATACCTGCAAAGATTGGGCTCATGCTGTAGAGAGATATTTGCTGGGTCCTAAATTACATGGATTATACATGTAGTTGGGTCAAATGGGGTCATACTGAGATGTTGGGTCATACAGTGGGGCCACACTGAGATGTTGGGTCATACTAAAGTTTTCTTTATTCTTTTGACACAAGAAGAAAGAATAGGAATGATGCATGTGTCACCAAAGTAATTTTTGTAACATTCCCAAAACATTTTAAATGTATTTGTTGATATATATAAGTTCATGATGAACCCCTGCATAAATGTGTAAAACAGGAAAGATACTTTCTTCTATTCTTTAGCAGCAAAATCACAACTATTAGAGATAAACTAAATGCAATGACTCCCACTATCAGTACTGAGCAAGCCCAGACTGCAAGGCTAGTGTCCCATACAAATCCTTCAGTAATACTAGATAGGTTCACTGCTGTTGATCAGGCAGAGATAACTTCAGTCATTATGTCCTCCAAAACATCAACTTGTATTTTAGACCCAATCCCAAGTAGACTCCTCAAAGAAATTCTCCCCCTAATTATAAATCCCATTCTTAATATAATAAATACTTCACTAGAAAGTGGTTATGTCCCTCAGTCCTTCAAATATGCAGTGATTAAACCACTTTTGAAAAAGCCTAATCTAGACCCCGACCTCTTGGCAATCTATAGACCTATTTCTAATCTTCCCTTTGTCTCTAAAATCCTTGAAAGAGTTGTGATTAAACAGCTTTGTCGCCACCTGCAGGACAATAATCTATTTGAAGTTTTTCAGTCAGGGTTCCGTGCACACCACAGCACTGAAACTGCACTAGTTAAAGTCACAAACGATCTGTTATTAGCTGCTGATGATGGACAGGTCTCAATCCTGGTTCTATTGGACCTCAGCTCAGCGTTTGATACCATCGACCACAACATTCTACTGCAGAGGTTAGAATGTGATGTAGGTGTCAGTGGAACCGCCCTTAGCTGATTTAAATCCTATTCATCTGATTGGTACCAGTTTGTTAATGTAAACCAGAGATCTTCCCCATGTTCTAAAGTAACCTACGTTGTGCCGCAGGGTTCAGTACTCGGTCCAGTTCTGTTCACACTTTATATGCTGCCCTTAGGTATGATCATCAGAAAGCATGGCATTAACTTCCACTGCTATGCAGATGACACTCAGCTGTATTTATCAATGAAACCTGATCAGACCCATCAAACAGACAGACTTAGTGCCTACGTGAAAGACATAAAAACTTGGATGACTCTTAATTATCTGCTCCTTAACCCTGAAAAAACCGAGGTCATTCTGCTGGGCCCTAAGCACCTGCGAGACTCTTTATCTGACCAGATAGTTTCTCTGGACAATATCACTGTAGCCCCCAGCTCTACTGTAAGAAACCTTGGGGTCCTATTTGACCAAGATCTCTCGTTCAAAGCACATATAAATCAAGCCTGTAAAACAGCCGACTTTCATTTGCGTAACATAACCAAAATTAGAAAAATCCTGCCCAGAGATGATGCCGAAAAACTCATCCATGCATTTGTCACATCCAGATTAAACTATTGTAACGCCCTGCTCACAGCGTGTCCTAAAAGCTCTATAAGAAGCTTTCAACTGGTTCAAAATGCAGCAGCAAGATTATTAACAGGTACTAGAAAAAGAGATCATATTTCACCAGTGTTAGAGTCTCTTCACTGGCTTCCTGTTGAGTTTAGAATCAAATTTAAAATCCTCCTCCTGACTTATAAAGCTATAAACAATATGGCCCCATCCTACCTCAAAGATGCAATAGTAGCGTACCATCCAAACAGAGCTCTTCGTTCTCAAAATGCTGGACTATTGTTAGTCCCCAGAGTCTCTAAAAGCACAGTAGGAGGTCGAGCATTTAGCTACCAAGCTCCTATGTTATGGAACCAGCTCCCTGTTCATGTAAAAGAGGCCGACACAGTCTCTACATTTAAGACCAGGCTCAAAACGTTCCTCTTTGAAATAGCTTATGGTCAGGCCAGTTAGGAACAGAAATAAAGCCTACAGTTTTAGCTACGCTGCCCTTGGAGCAATTCTGCTGGGGGAAGTATGGCAGCTTGAACACTATCCTCTGATTCTTCCTACTTTACCTATCAACAATATTTAATATTACTTCAACTGTAGTCTGTTCATTGCTGTTCACATGTTTCTCTTTCTCTCCACTTCCCCCGGGGAGTGGAGACTGTTTCAAACACTGCGGCGGCTGCTCCAGTGACGACCCCACCCCCATCTGTCTGGAGGATCGATCTCTAAACTGGAGGATCTATGTGCCACCCGCCTGGACAGCTGGATCAGCCACACCTCGTCTGCCTGGACGAACTCCATCTACTTAGATGAACTGTTCCTCATCTCCTGCTGGAGGATCTCGCTACACTGGGTGGACTGCTCCTCGTCGGCCTGGAGGAACTCTTTCACAGCCACCTTCCATCTTGAATGGTTCTGGCTCCACAGTCCAAGTGGATGCGTCAGTCCTAGTTCATCTGCAGCCTGTCCGTCCGTGGGAGTAGGATCTCTCCTTCACTGTGGTTCTCCCCGAGGTTTCTACTTTTTCCCATGGGGTTTTTTGTAGTTTTCCTCGCCGCGAAGGAGGGTCAAAGGACAGGGGCATTCTGGGACAGTTATCTGAACTGCTTTTACCTGTGGCCCATCGAGGCAACTGTTGTTGTGATTTTGGGCATTATAAAAATAAATTGATTTGATTTGATTTGACTTTGTTTATGTCAGAGTTAATAAAACTAGAAGTAAAGGGAGGGGGGAAGGGGGAACCCTGTTGTTCTCCGGTTGGAGGAAAAATCCACACCCCATTCTAGTAAATTAACCGTATCCGTCTAGTAAATTAACCCCTTATCCGTCTAGTAAATGTTCCAAATCCAGTCCCTCGTCCCGTTTAAATGAATTAAGGTAGATATTACTGTCAACCCTCCTGTCATGAATTTTTAATGAAATGTTAACCCTCCTCTAAGGAGTTGAAAGAAGTTTAAGGTTTAAAAATATTAATGTTTTAAAGTTTAATATTGCTGTTATTAAGGGGAATATTTATATTTTGAAGGGAATATTTATGTTTTTACTTTTTAGGGTCAATATTGCTGTTTTTAAGGGGAATATGTATATTTATTTTATTTTAAAGGGAATATTTATGTTTTAACTTTTCAGGGTTAGGGTTAGGGTTAGAATTATGTGTCTCTCCCCCTCCGGGGAGAGGCTGGGCACTGATCACACCCCGTGCCGAGCGCCCCCGAGCACCTCCGGACCTAGACCTGGATCTTGCCCTTAACGGTGAGGCAGATTGTTGATATGGTCTCTTTTTATATTTAGTTTTATGTCTGGGCCATGATCTTGATCTTGACCGTGCCCGTACGTTTTGGTAGGGTCTGCTGTTGTATTTGGACCACGATAATGACCATGACCGTGACCATGACCTTGACTTTTGATATGGTCTGCTTTTGTACTTAGGCCACGATACGGACCGTGTCCGTGATCGTGACCGTGACCTTTTGTGTCTGTCGTCAAACCGCATGTCTTTGTTGTCAAACCGCATGTCTCTGTCGTCAAAACGCATGACTTAATATGTCTCCTGCACTCCTCCGTGGATAAATCTGTGTTCCAGCCGGTAACACGGGTCCGGTTTGTTTTTTTTCATATAGAAGTGCCTGTCCCCTACCTGGGGAAGGCGGTGCACTGATCTCGCCCCGTGCCAAGTACCCCGTTGTATAAGGCGACCAAGACCCGGACTCTCTGTCCTTACATCTCCTGGGATCAATGCCATCCTTTTGTGAGGCCCTCTCTCTCCGTGAGGCTTCTGCTCTACGTGAGGCACTCTCTCTATGCATTGTCCTCTCTCTATGTGAAGGTCTGTCTCTACGTGAGGCTCTGTCTCTACGTGAGGTTCTGTCATAATAAGTGGGTTTCTCACCATCAGGGAACGGGAATTTCACCGTAAGTAGGTCTATTACCTTCCAGTCTGTAATTGGGTTTATCAGTGTACGTTGACCTTTGACCCCTGTAATTGGGCCCGTCACTGTACGTTGACCTTTGACGCCAGTGTTTTGTTCTTTCTTTCCTTCTGTTATAGTTTGATTTTTCTGTTTGTTTTCTCAAATCCTCATATTTATTTTGTGTTCTTTCTTTACTTTCTTTTATTTCCATCTTTTGTTTTTCTTCATATTGTTTTTCTTCATATTGCTTTTCTTCATATTGCTTTTCTTCATATTGCTTTTCCTCATATTCTGTCTTACATCTTGTCTTGTCTTGTGCTTCTGCATTCAAAGACTGTGCTTGTGCGCTTAAGACACGGTACGTTGCCCGTGACATGCTCCGTGGAAAGGTTTATCTTTGAAAGTATCAAATAAATTGAAAATAAACTGATGAAAACAAAATAATATTGGCCAAAAACGTATTAATTTGGGTTTAGCGTGCTATTGACGACGTTTCGGACTGTTCTGTCCTTCATCAGGCCTAGCACGCGGGTAACGGTGGCTGTTTTGCTTAACCGTGTTGACTCTCCAATTGCTTGAGTGGGAGTGAGGAAAGGAGAGGCGTCTCCGTAGGTGTACTGTGAGAAGGGAGGGGGGAGGGATCCCCCGCTCATGTCCTGTGATTGGTTCCAGGCAGAGTGCTGCTGTGGCATGTCTATTAACCTGTTGTTCGCATAGTAAGTCCCTTGTCTTGATTATTAACCCTTTATCCGTCTAGTAAAATGGTCGAATATGCATGTAAAGTGCAAATGGCCACGACTTTGCACTCAATGTGTGTTATAATGTGTGGTTTTACTTCAAACTGATCTTAAATGTAAACATTTATGCAAATGGCCACGAATTTGCACTCAATGTTTTGTAAACAAATGTGTTTTGAAAGCAGTTTTGTGATTGTGTAATTCAACTCCAAGTGGGTTTAATGTGTTTCTCATATGAACTTTTGATATTAATCTTGGACTCTGGATGTGTTCGGCCAATCAGAATTCAAAATAGAAGACTCTATCCTACAATGTAGCTCCATGACAGTTATTAACTCGATTTGTGGGTCCCCTTTGGGCCCCAATCCCCAGCTTTTTGCCAGGCTTCCGGTTCTCTGACCAGGCTTACTGGTACCACTGGACATCTTTGTGCTCCAGGCTTCTGGTTCTCCTGACCAGGTATAATTAAGTTGTGTTAATTAACTTGTAATTCACCAATCTCCAGGAATAGATCTCCTATTGTACTCTCCCAATTATGGTCTGATCCCTCCACTGTTGTGTGAGTCTATAATAGCTCAATAGCTTAATGATGATCCAATAATCCCTCCATGAGTCAGTAACAGTAGCTCTGTAGCTTAATGCTTTTGCTTTTTGTTTTTGTTTGTTTTAACCAAGTGTTTTGACTTAAAACGATGTGTTTAGTGTAATGTTTTGACTTACTATAATGTATTAAAGGTCCCAAGTAGGTTAAGTTCTAGGCAAGTCCTCCTGTGTTGGTTAGGGTTAGGGTTAGGGTTAGGGTTAGAGGGTTAGAGGGTTAGGGTTAGGGTTAGGGTTAGGGTTAGGGTCAGGGTCAGGGTTAGCTGCACAGAAACACATTCCAGGGGCTAAATAGTTGAGAATTAGTAGTTACAAGCCTAAATCTCAATGATAACTCAAGTAGTGTTCCAGTGGTGCAGAGATGTGCTTTGACGCTCACACAGTGAGTTGGCCTTAGGGTTAGGGGTTAGGGGTTAGGGGTTAGGGTTAGGGTTAGCGCATGTTACACACGTGCGCGCCTCTGCCCCCTGGGCCGCCCGACTCAGCCCGACAGAAGAGCGGAAAATGTGAACCCGAACCCGGCCGGAATTGCGGGTCGGGTCCTGGCCAAGAATCTAAGCTCTTATGTATCCTAGACTAGAGAATCCGGTCCTCTTCAAAATAAATGATCGCTCAGACTCTGACAATAAATTAATTATTTGTTGTGCGGCCAGGTCCCAATTGATCCATGGACGGGGGTTGTGGACCACTGTTTTAGAATTTGAGGTCGTGTTCTAGAATGTGAGGTCGTGGTTTAGAATGTGAGGTGTTCTAGAATGTGAGGTCGTGGTTTAGAATGTGAGGTGTTCTAGAATGTGAGGTCGTGTTCTAGAATGTGAGGTCGTGTTGTAGAATGTAAGGTCGTGGTTTAGAATGTGAGGTTGTGTTCTAGAATGTGGGGTTAGGGTTAGGGTTAGGGTTAGGGTCAGGGTTAGCTGCACAGAAACACATTCCAGGGGCTAAATAGTTGAGAATTAGTAGTTACAAGCCTAAATCTCAATGATAACTCAAGTAGTGTTCCAGTGGTGCAGAGATGTGCTTTGACGCTCACAGAGTGAGTTGGCCTTAGGGTTAGGGGTTAGGAGTTAGGGGTTAGGGTTAGGGTTAGCGCATGTTACACACGTGCGCGCCTCACTCAATATGTGTTATAATGTGTGGTTTTACTTCAAACTGATCTTAAATGTAAACATTTATGCAAATGGCCACGAATTTGCACTCAATGTTTTGTAAACAAATGTGTTTTGAAAGCAGTTTTGTGATTGTGTAATTCAACTCCAAGTGGGTTTAATGTGTTTCTCATATGAACTTTTGATATTAATCTTGGACTCTGGATGTGTTCGGCCAATCAGAATTCAAAATAGAAGACTCTATCCTACAATGTAGCTCCATGACAGTTATTAACTCGATTTGTGGGTCCCCTTTGGGCCCCAATCCCCAGCTTTTTGCCAGGCTTCCGGTTCTCTGACCAGGCTTACTGGTACCACTGGACATCTTTGTGCTCCAGGCTTCTGGTTCTCCTGACCAGGTATAATTAAGTTGTGTTAATTAACTTGTAATTCACCAATCTCCAGGAATAGATCTCCTATTGTACTCTCCCAATTATGGTCTGATCCCTCCACTGTTGTGTGAGTCTATAATAGCTCAATAGCTTAATGATGATCCAATAATCCCTCCATGAGTCAGTAACAGTAGCTCTGTAGCTTAATGCTTTTGCTTTTTGTTTTTGTTTGTTTTAACCAAGTGTTTTGACTTAAAACGATGTGTTTAGTGTAATGTTTTGACTTACTATAATGTATTAAAGGTCCCAAGTAGGTTAAGTTCTAGGCAAGTCCTCCTGTGTTGGTTAGGGTTAGGGTTAGGGTTAGGGTTAGAGGGTTAGAGGGTTAGGGTTAGGGTTAGGGTTAGGGTCAGGGTTAGCTGCACAGAAACACATTCCAGGGGCTAAATAGTTGAGAATTAGTAGTTACAAGCCTAAATCTCAATGATAACTCAAGTAGTGTTCCAGTGGTGCAGAGATGTGCTTTGACGCTCACACAGTGAGTTGGCCTTAGGGTTAGGGGTTAGGGGTTAGGGGTTAGGGTTAGGGTTAGCGCATGTTACACACGTGCGCGCCTCTGCCCCCTGGGCCGCCCGACTCAGCCCGACAGAAGAGCGGAAAATGTGAACCCGAACCCGGCCGGAATTGCGGGTCGGGTCCTGGCCAAGAATCTAAGCTCTTATGTATCCTAGACTAGAGAATCCGGTCCTCTTCAAAATAAATGATCGCTCAGACTCTGACAATAAATTAATTATTTGTTGTGCGGCCAGGTCCCAATTGATCCATGGACGGGGGTTGTGGACCACTGTTCTAGAATGTGAGGTCGTGTTCTAGAATGTGAGGTCGTGGTTTAGAATGTGAGGTGTTCTAGAATGTGAGGTCGTGTTCTAGAATGTGAGGTCGTGTTCTAGAATGTGAGGTCGTGGTTTAGAATGTGAGGTCGTGTTCTAAAATGTGAGGTCGTGGTTTAGAATGTGAGGTCGTGTTCTAGAATGTGAGGTCGTGGTTTAGAATGTGAGGTCGTGTTGTAGAATGTAAGGTCGTGGTTTAGAATGTGAGGTTGTGTTCTAGAATGTGGGGTTAGGGTTAGGGTTAAGGGTTAAGGGTTACGGGTTAGGGTTAGGGTTAGGGTTAGGGTCAGGGTTAGCTGCACAGAACCACATTCCAGGGGCTATATAGTTGACAATTAGTAGTTACAAGCCTAAATCTCAATGATAACTCAAGTAGTGTTCCAGTGGTGCAGAGATGTGCTTTGACGCTCACACAGAGTTGGCCTTAGGGTTAGGGTTAGGGTTAGGGTTAGGGTCAGGGGTTAGCTGCACAGAAACACATTCCAGGGGCTAAATAGTTGAGAATTAGTAGTTACAAGCCTAAATCTCAATGATAACTCAAGTAGTGTTCCAGTGGTGCAGAGATGTGCTTTGACGCTCACACAGAGAGTTGGCCTTAGGGTTAGGGTTAGGGTTAGGGTTAGGGTCAGGGTTAGCTGCACAGAAACACATTCCAGGGGCTAAATAGTTGAGAATTAGTAGTTACAAGCCTAAATCTCAATGATAACTCAAGTAGTGTTCCAGTGGTGCAGAGATGTGCTTTGACGCTCACACAGAGAGTTGGCCTTAGGGTTAGGGTTAGGGTTAGGGTTAGGGTCAGGGTTAGCTGCACAGAAACACATTCCAGGGGCTAAATAGTTGAGAATTAGTAGTTACAAGCCTAAATCTCAATGATAACTCAAGTAGTGTTCCAGTGGTGCAGAGATGTGCTTTGACGCTCACACAGAGAGTTGGCCTTAGGGTTAGGGTTAGGGTTAGGGTTAGGGTCAGGGTTAGCTGCACAGAAACACATTCCAGGGGCTAAATAGTTGAGAATTAGTAGTTACAAGCCTAAATCTCAATGATAACTCAAGTAGTGTTCCAGTGGTGCAGAGATGTGCTTTGACGCTCACACAGTGAGTTGGCCTTAGGGTTAGGGGTTAGGGGTTAGGGGTTAGGGTTAGGGTTAGCGCATGTTACACACGTGCGCGCCTCTGCCCCCTGGGCCGCCCGACTCAGCCCGACAGAAGAGCGGAAAATGTGAACCCGAACCCGGCCGGAATTGCGGGTCGGGTCCTGGCCAAGAATCTAAGCTCTTATGTATCCTAGACTAGAGAATCCGGTCCTCTTCAAAATAAATGATCGCTCAGACTCTGACAATAAATTAATTATTTGTTGTGCGGCCAGGTCCCAATTGATCCATGGACGGGGGTTGTGGACCACTGTTCTAGAATGTGAGGTCGTGTTCTAGAATGTGAGGTCGTGGTTTAGAATGTGAGGTGTTCTAGAATGTGAGGTCGTGTTCTAGAATGTGAGGTCGTGTTCTAGAATGTGAGGTCGTGGTTTAGAATGTGAGGTCGTGTTCTAAAATGTGAGGTCGTGGTTTAGAATGTGAGGTGTTCTAGAATGTGAGGTCGTGGTTTAGAATGTGAGGTGTTCTAGAACGTGAGGTTGTGGTTTAGAATGTGAGGTCGTGTTCTAGAATGTGAGGTCGTGAATTAGAATGTGAGGTCGTGTTCTAGAATGTGAGGTCGTGGTTTAGAATGTGAGGTCGTGTTGTAGAATGTAAGGTCGTGGTTTAGAATGTGAGGTTGTGTTCTAGAATGTGGGGTTAGGGTTAGGGTTAAGGGTTAAGGGTTACGGGTTAGGGTTAGGGTTAGGGTTAGGGTTAGGGTTAGGGTTAGGGTCAGGGTTAGCTGCACAGAAACACATTCCAGGGGCTATATAGTTGACAATTAGTAGTTACAAGCCTAAATCTCAATGATAACTCAAGTAGTGTTCCAGTGGTGCAGAGATTTGCTTTGACGCTCACACAGAGAGTTGGCCTTAGGGTTAGGGTTAGGGTTAGGGTTAGGGTTAGGGTCAGGGTTAGCTGCACAGAAAAACATTCCAGGGGCTAAATAGTTGAGAATTAGTAGTTACAAGCCTAAATCTCAATGATAACTCAAGTAGTGTTCCAGTGGTGCAGAGATGTGCTTTGACGCTCACACAGAGAGTTGGCCTTAGGGTTAGGGTTAGGGTTAGGGTCAGGGTTAGCTGCACAGAAACACATTCCAGGGGCTAAATAGTTGAGAATTAGTAGTTACAAGCCTAAATCTCAATGATAACTCAAGTAGTGTTCCAGTGGTGCAGAGATGTGCTTTGACGCTCACACAGAGACTTGGCCTTAGGGTTAGGGTTAGGGTTAGGGTCAGGGTTAGCTGCACAGAAACACATTCCAGGGGCTAAATAGTTGAGAATTAGTAGTTACAAGCCTAAATCTCAATGATAACTCAAGTAGTGTTCCAGTGGTGCAGAGATGTGCTTTGACGCTCACACAGTGAGTTGGCCTTAGGGTTAGGGTTAGGGATTAGGGGTTAGGGGTTAGGGTTAGGGTTAGCGCATGTTACACACGTGCGCGCCTCTGCCCCCTGGGCCGCCCGACTCAGCCCGACAGAAGAGCGGAAAATGTGAACCCGAACCCGGCCCGAATTGCGGGTCGGGTCCTGGCCAAGAATCTAAGCTCTTATGTATCCTAGACTAGAGAATCCGGTCCTCTTCAAAATAAATGATCGCTCAGACTCTGACAATAAATTAATTATTTGTTGTGCGGCCAGGTCCCAATTGATCCATGGACGGGGGTTGTGGACCACTGTTCTAGAATGTGAGGTCGTGTTCTAGAATGTGAGGTCGTGGTTTAGAATGTGAGGTGTTCTAGAATGTGAGGTCGTGTTCTAGAATGTGAGGTCGTGTTCTAGAATGTGAGGTCGTGGTTTAGAATGTGAGGTCGTGTTCTAAAATGTGAGGTCGTGGTTTAGAATGTGAGGTCGTGTTCTAGAATGTGAGGTCATGAATTAGAATGTGAGGTCGTGTTCTAGAATGTGAGGTCGTGGTTTAGAATGTGAGGTGTTCTAGAATGTGAGGTCGTGTTCTAGAATGTGGGGTTAGGGTTAGGGTTAGGATTAAGGGTTAAGGGTTACGGGTTAGGGTTAGGGTCAGGGTTAGCTGCACAGAAACACATTCCAGGGGCTAAATAGTTGAGAATTAGAAGTTACAAGCCTAAATCTCAATGATAACTCAAGTAGTGTTCCAGTGGTGCAGAGATGTGCTTTGACGCTCACACAGAGACTTGGCCTTAGGGTTAGGGTTAGGGTTAGGGTTAGGGATTAGGGGTTAGGGGTTAAGGGTTAGGGGTTAGGGTTAGGATTAGCGCATGTTACACACGTGCGCGCCTCTGCCCCCTGGGCCGCCCGACTCAGCCCGACAGAAGAGCGGAAAATGTGAACCCGAACCCGGCCGGAATTGCGGGTCGGGTCCTGGCCAAGAATCTAAGCTCTTATGTATCGTAGACTAGAGAATCCGGTCCTCTTCAAAATAAATGATCGCTCAGACTCTGACAATAAATTAATTATTTGTTGTGCGGCCAAGTCCCAATTGATCCACGGACGGGGGTTGTGGACCACTGTTCTAGAATGTGAGGTCGTGTTCTAGAATGTGAGGTCGTGGTTTAGAATGTGAGGTGTTCTAGAATGTGAGGTCGTGTTCTAGAATGTGAGGTCGTGTTCTAGAATGTGAGGTCGTGTTCTAGAATGTGAGGTCGTGTTCTAAAATGTGAGGTCGTGGTTTAGAATGTGAGGTCGTGTTCTAGAATGTGAGGTCATGAATTAGAATGTGAGGTCGTGTTCTCGAATGTGAGGTCGTGGTTTAGAATGTGAGGTCGTGTTGTAGAATGTGAGGTCGTGTTCTAGAATGTGAGGTCGTGGTTTAGAATGTGAGGTCGTGTTCTAAAATGTGAGGTCGTGGTTTAGAATGTGAGGTCGTGTTCTAGAATGTGAGGTCATGAATTAGAATGTGAGGTTGTGTTCTAGAATGTGAGGTCGTGGTTTAGAATGTGAGGTCGTGTTCTAAAATGTGAGGTCGTGGTTTAGAATGTGAGGTCGTGTTCTAGAATGTGAGGTCATGAATTAGAATGTGAGGTCGTGTTCTAGAATGTGAGGTCGTGGTTTAGAATGTGAGGTGTTCAGAGAAATAATAGAACCAATATTTAATATTACGTCATGTGATCCTGTCGTTAACAGCGCCAGTCCCAGTGCTATTGATAACTCTGTTGACTCAATGGTCAACTCTCTAAAAGCTGCTCTTGATGTTGCAGCTCCACTTAAACAGAAAGTAATCAGGCCAAAACGAGCCTCCCCCTGGTACAATGAAGAACTACGTTCTCACAAACAAAGGGTAAGAAAACTAGAGAGATCCTTACGCCGCTCCCACAAAGAAGAATCTCTAAAAGAATGGAAAACTTGCCTTCTGTCTTATAAGCAGGCTCTGCGTAAGGCTCAAACCAGATATTATTCAAATTTAATAGAAGTAAATAAAAATAACTCTAGATTTCTCTTCAGCACTGTAGCCAGGCTGACAAACTGTCTGGCAGCAGTAGAACCCTCAATACCAGTTACTCTAAGCTGCAATGACTTTCTTCTATTCTTTAGCAGCAAAATCACAACTATTAGAGATAAACTAAATGAAATTACTCCCACTATCAGTAAAGAGCAAGCCCAGACTGCAAAGCTAGTGTCCCATACAAATCCTTCAGTAATACTAGATAGGTTCACTGCTGTTGATCAGGCAGAGATAACTTCAGTCATTATGTCCTCCAAAACATCAACTTGTATTTAGACCCAATCTCAAGTAGACTACTCACAGAAATTCTCCCCCTAATTATAAATCCCATTCTTAATATAATAAATACTTCACTAGAAAGCGGTTATGTCCCTCAGTCCTTCAAATATGCAGTGATTAAACCACTTTTGAAAAAGCCTAATCTAGACCCCGACATACTGGCAAACTATAGACCTATTTCTAATCTGCCCTTTGTCTCTAAAATCCTTGAAAGAGTTGTGATTAAACAGCTTTGTCGCCACCTGCAGGACAATAATTTATTTGAAGTTTTTCAGTCAGGGTTCCGTGCATACCACAGCACTGAAACTGCACTAGTTAAAGTCACAAATGATCTGTTATTAGCTGCTGATGATGGACAGGTCTCAATCCTGGTTCTGTTGGACCTCAGCGCAGCGTTTGATACCATCGACCACAACATTCTACTGCAGAGGTTAGAATGTGATATAGGTGTCAGTGGAACCGCCCTAAGCTGGTTTAAATCCTATCTATCTGATAGGTACCAGTTTGTTAATGTAAACCAGAGATCTTCCCCATGTTCTAAAGTAACCTACGGTGTGCCGCAGGGTTCAGTACTCGGTCCAGTTCTGTTCACACTTTATATGCTGCCCTTAGGTATGATCATCAGAAAGCATGGCATTAACTTCCACTGCTATGCAGATGACACTCAGCTTTATTTATCAATGAAACCTGATCAGACCCATCAAGTAGACAGACTTAGTGCCTGCGTGAAAGACATAAAAACTTGGATGACTCTTAATTATCTGCTCCTTAACCCTGAAAAAACCGAGGTCATTCTGCTGGGCCCTAAGCACCTGCGAGACTCTTTATCTGATCGAATATCATCGTTTATCTAGTTGATGGCAAGATGGCGCCGGTGTGTCTGGCACGCCACTTGGCACTGCCAACTTTGATTTGTATTCTTCTGATTTTAACTGTTTTTATGAGGACCAACAACTCAGCGCTTGTGTATGATCGAACAGAGCTACTAAAGATCAAACAATACGTGGACACATGCCCTGCTTTTAGCTGTGATGACTCTAAAGGCCCGCGCCCGTCTTACCTGGCAGATGTGCCCGAGTACCTGTGCCGGATACCGGTTCTCCCTTCCAGGAGGCGCCGACGTCGCGGGACACGCAGTGGCCGGCTAGTCAGGCTAAAAGCTTTGTTAGCAGCTTCCCCGGATTTGATAAGCTGCCCCGCAAGCCTTCCGAACGATCTTCGTGCCTGCTTTTTCCGACTTTCCTCCAGACGTAACCTGGCTCCTCTGGGTGCGTCGCCAGTCCCGGTGCGCGGACAGTATACAGTGAATGAGGCTGTGCGCCCTCACCGGGTGCGCCGTCGTGGCTCCGGCGGTGCTAACTCGGCAACCTGAAGCCGCTGAGCCGGGCTGCTCTCGTGTTTGAGGACGTCTCATCGTTAAAATGTGGGCTTATCAACGCCAGATCTGTGGCGAACAAGACTTTTATTCTTCAAGATTTCTTCATTACACAGCGCTTGGATGTTCTGTTTGTCACAGAAACTTGGATTAACTCCGGTGAGTCCAGCGCCTTTTCTGAACTTGTACCTCCCAACTGTACTTTTATTAACACGCCAAGAACCACTGGTCGTGGTGGAGGTGTTGCAACAGTGTTGAAGAGCTGCCTATGCTTTAAGCCACTCTCTGAGGTGCGTTTTTCCTCATTTGAATTGAGCTGCTTCACGCTTCGGCAAACGCAGCCTGTATTGTGCGCGGTGGTCTACCGGCCTCCTAAATATAACAAAGACTTTCTTAAAGAGTTTTCTGATTTTATTGTTTCTGTGCTAACGGACTTTGACCGTGTTTTAGTTGTTGGTGATTTTAATTTACATGTATGCTGCCCCTCAAAACCCCTAGCTAAAGAGTTTTTAGATCTGATTGATGGTTTTAATCTGAAGCAGCATGTCACGGGTGCTACTCAGATTCACGGTCACACACTGGATCTTGTTCTGTCGTACAATCTACACATTGACAGCGTGTCCGTGGGTGATGCAGTAGTTTCTGATCACTGTCCAATTGTGTTCGACTTTATTTTAAATGACTGCGTTAACTTTCAGCCCGCTGCACGCTTGTGTCGCTGCCTCAAGCCCGACACGGCAGCTTTTTTCTCCTCTGTCTTTCCCTCGTGCATGAACAGGGACAGTGTAACGGTAGCACTGGACACAGAGGACTTAATGACGCAGTTCCAAGTCGCGTCGTGCAATGCCCTGGACAGTGTGGCTCCGCGTAAAGTTGTGCGCCCTAGAACCAAACCCAGACCGTGGTTAAACGACATCACGCGTGAAGCTCGGCGCGTGTGTAGAAGGGCAGAGCGCAAGTGGAAATCAGATAGACTACATGTGTCCTATGATATTTTGAAAGAGAGCTGGCACAATTATCAAAAACTTGTTAATACGGAAAAAATGAAATACTTCTCCGATGTGGTTTCCAGAAATGTAAAAAATCCCCGCGTTCTTTTTAAAACCATTGGGGCTGTTCTTAACCCTGTCCAGTCCACTGTTTTAGAGCCGTCATCTGAAGTCTGTAATAAGTTTATTTTGTTTTTTATGGAAAAAGTGGCCAACATTAGAGCAAATATTGTGACCACCCTGTCTAATCCTTCACCTGACATGATCTGCGCACATGTGCTTTTTAACTTTGAGCCTGTAACTTTGGACTATCTTTCAAATGTGGTTAGTAAACTGAAACCTTCGTCTTGCTCAACCGACCCTGTCCCATCACGTCTCTTCAAAGAAGCGTGGACAACCATTGGCTCCAGCGTCCAAAAAATTATTAATAGCAGCCTTGGTTCCGGTGTTGTGCCCCTGTTTTGTAAGGAGGCTGTGATTGAACCCCTGTTAAAAAAACCCGGCCTGGACACGTCAGTTGTCTCCAACTACAGACCTATATCCAAACTTCCCTTTATCGCAAAGATTCTGGAGAAGTGTGTCCTTTTACAGTTACAGTCATTTCTAGAAGCACATGGCACTTTTGACATCTTCCAATCGGGCTATAAAGCATTGCACAGCACAGAGTCTGCACTTTTAAAGGTTTTTAATGACCTGTTTTTAGTGACTGATTCTGGTGATTCTGCCATTTTAGTGCTTTTAGACTTGACTGCTGCCTTTGACACAGTTGACCACACAACTCTTTTAAATCGTTTGGAAAACTGTGTTGGTGTCAGGGGGACCGCCCTCGAGTGGTTCAGGTCCTTCCTCAGTGGGAGATGCTGCTCGGTCAGACTGGGGGACTCCACCTCGTCCACCGTCCCTCTGACCTGCGGAGTCCCCCAGGGTTCAATCCTGGCGCCCGTTCTCTTTGCACTGTACCTTCTCCCTCTGAGTGAAATCTTTAAAAAACATGGCATACATTATCACTTCTACGCGGATGATTGCCAAATCTACCTGCCACTCAAAAAACATAGCTCCTGCCCCCTGACACCTCTCTTGGAATGTCTTAGTGACGTCAAGGTTTGGTTGGCTCACAATTTTTTAAGTTTAAATGAGGGCAAAACAGAGGTCATTGTGTTTGGGAACAATGACCCCCTCCTGGACCTGGGCCCACTTACACAGCAGATAAAACACTCTGTCACCAACCTTGGCGTCACTATTGACAATGATTTTAAACTTAACAAACACGTGAACGCGGTCGTCAAATCTGGCTTTTATCATTTGAGGCTTTTATCTAAAGTCAAACCTTTTTTATCTTTTAAATCCTTTGAACAAGTCGTACACGCTTTTATCTCATCTCGTTTAGACTACTGTAATGCACTTTTTTATGGCATTAGCCACCATGCACTTTCCCGCTTACAGTTGGTCCAAAATTCTGCAGCGCGCCTTTTAACAGGAACCAGAAAACGAGAGCACATAACTCCGATTTTAGCGTCTTTGCACTGGCTTCCTGTTCATTTTAGAGTTGATTTTAAAATTTTATTGTTTGTTTTTAAAGCTTTGAATGGACTGGCCCCACAGTACATCTCGGACCTCATCCAAATGTATCGCCCCCTTCGCGCTCTGAGGTCCGAGGGCCAACTCCAGCTCGTGGTGCCTAAGACCAGACTTAGAACCAGGGGGGACAGGGCTTTCTCTGTGGTCGGCCCCAAACTCTGGAACGCTCTGCCTCCTCACGTGCGAACAGCCCCCACTGTGGAGTGTTTTAAGTCTCGTCTTAAGACCCACTTTTATTCTCTCGCTTTTAACACCGCGTGAGTTGTGTGGTCCTCTGTGCTTTATCATTTTATAATTTATTTATTCTATTAATTTATTTCTATTTTATGGTTTTATCTTTCTGCTTAGATTTGATTTTACTGGTTTTACAAGCCGTAAGATCAAATTGAGTTGTTATTATGTACTCTGTTTTGCCGTTTTATGTTTGTCTGTGCAGCACTTTGGAAACAGTTATGTTTATGAAATGTGCTATACAAATAAAGTGGATTTGGATTTGGATTTGACCAGATAGTTTCTCTGGACAATATCACTGTAGCCCCCAGCTCTACTGTAAGAAACCTCGGGGTCCTATTTGACCAAGATCTCTCGTTCAAAGCACATATAAATCAAGCCTGTAAAACAGCCTACTTTCATTTGCGTAACATAACCAAAATTAGAAAAATCCTGCCCAGAGATGATGCCGAAAAACTCATCCATGCATTTGTCACACCCAGATTAGACTATTGTAACGCCCTGCTTATAGCGTGTCCTAAAAGCTCTATAAGAAGCTTTCAACTGGTTCAAAATGCAGCAGCAAGATTATTAACAGGTACTAGAAAAAGAGATCATATTTCACCAGTGTTAGAGTCTCTTCACTGGCTTCCTGTTGAGTTTAGAATCAAATTTAAAATCCTCCTCCTGACTTATAAAGCTTTAAACAATATGGCCCCATCCTACCTCAAAGATGCAATAGTAGCGTACCATCCAAACAGAGCTCTTCGTTCTCAAAATGCTGGACTATTGTTAGTCCCCAGAGTCTCTAAAAGCACAGTAGGAGGTCGAGCATTTAGCTACCAAGCTCCTATGTTATGGAACCAGCTCCCTGTTCATGTAAAAGAGGCCGACACAGTCTCTACATTTAAGACCAGGCTCAAAACGTTCCTCTTTGAAATAGCTTATGGTCAGGCCAGTTAGGAACAGAAATAAAAACCTACAGTTTTAGCTACGCTGCCCTAGGAGCAATTCTGCTGGGGGAAGTATGGCAGCTTGAACACTATCCTCTGGTTCTTCCTACTTTACCTATCAACAATATTTAATATTACTTCAACTGTAGTCTGTTCATTGCTGTTCACATGTTTCTCTTTCTCTCCACTTCCCCCGGGGAGTGGAGACTGTTTCAGGCACTGCGGCGGCTGCTCCAGTGACGACCCCCCCACCCCCATCTGTCTTAACTGTTCCTCATCTCCTGCTGGAGGATCTCTCTACACTGGGTGGAATGCTCCTCGTCCTCCTGGAGGAACTCTTTAAAGCCACCTCCCTCTTGAGTGGTTCTGGCTCCACAGTCCAAGTGGATGTCAGTCCTAGTTCATCTGCAGCCTGTCCGTCCGTGGGAGTAGGATCTCTCCTTCACTGTGGTTCTCCCTGAGGTTTATACTTTTTCCCATGGGGTTTTTTGTAGTTTTTCCTCGCTTGAAGGAGGGTCAAAGGACAGGGGCATTCTGGGACAGTTATCTGAACTGCTTTTACCTGTGGCCCATCGAGGCAACTGTTGTTGTGATTTTGGGCATTATAAAAATAAATTGATTTGATTTGATGATGATGATTTAGAATGTAAGGTCGTGGTTTAGAATGTGAGGTTGTGTTCTAGAATGTGGGGTTAGGGTTAGGGTTAAGGGTTAAGGGTTACGGGTTAGGGTTAGGGTTAGGATTAGGGTCAGGGTTAGCTGCACAGAAACACATTCCAGGGGCTAAATAGTTGAGAATTAGTAGTTACAAGCCTAAATCTCAATGATAACTCAAGTAGTTTTCCAGTGGTGCAGAGATGTGCTTTGACGCTCACACAGTGAGTTGGCCTTAGGGTTAGGGGTTAGGAGTTAGGGGTTAGGGTTAGGGTTAGCGCATGTTACACACGTGCGCGCCTCTGCCCCCTGGGCCGCCCGACTTAGCCCGACAGAAGAGCGGAAAATATGAACCCGAACCCGGCCTGAATTGCAGGTCGGGTCCTGGCCAAGAATCTAAGCTCTTATGTATCCTAGACTAGAGAATCCGGTCCTCTTCAAAATAAATGATCGCTCAGACTCTGACAATAAATTAATTATTTGTTGTGCAACCAGGTCCCAATTGATCCATGGACGGGGGTTGTGGACCACTGTTCTAGAATGTGAGGTCGTGTTCTAGAATGTGAGGTCGTGGTTTAGAATGTGAGGTGTTCTAGAATGTGAGGTCGTGTTCTAGAATGTGAGGTCGTGGTTTAGAATGTGAGGTCGTGTTCTAAAATGTGACGTCGTGGTTTAGAATGTGAGGTCGTGGTTTAGAATGTGAGGTGTTCTAGAATGTGAGGTCGTGGTTTAGAATGTGAGGTGTTCTAGAACGTGAGGTTGTGGTTTAGAATGTGAGGTCGTGTTCTAGAATGTGAGGTCGTGAATTAGAATGTGAGGTCGTGTTCTAGAATGTGAGGTCGTGGTTTAGAATGTGAGGTCGTGTTGTAGAATGTAAGGTCGTGGTTTAGAATGTGAGGTTGTGTTCTAGAATGTTGGGTTAGGGTTAGGGTTAAGGGTTACGGGTTAGGGTTAGGGTTAGGGTCAGGGTTAGCTGCACAGAAACACATTCCAGGGGCTATATAGTTGAGAATTAGTAGTTACAAGCCTAAATCTCAATGATAACTCAAGTAGTGTTCCAGTGGTGCAGAGATGTGCTTTGACGCTCACACTGAGAGTTGGCCTTAGGGTTAGGGTTAGGGTTAGGGTTAGGGTTAGGGTCAGGGTTAGCTGCACAGAAACACATTCCAGGGGCTAAATAGTTGAGAATTAGTAGTTACAAGCCTAAATCTCAATGATAACTCAAGTAGTGTTCCAGTGGTGCAGAGATGTGCTTTGACGCTCACACAGTGAGTTGGCCTTAGGGTTAGGGGTTAGGGTTAGGGTTAGCGCATGTTACACACGTGCGCGCCTCTGCCCCCTGGGCCGCCCGACTCAGCCCGACAGAAGAGCGGAAAATGTGAACCCGAACCCGGCCGGAATTGCGGGTGTGGTCCTGGCCAAGAATCTAAGCTCTTATGTATCCTAGACTAGAGAATCCGGTCCTCTTCAAAATAAATGATCGCTCAGACTCTGACAATAAATTAATTATTTGTTGTAGGGCCAGGTCCCAATTGATCCATGGACGGGGGTTGTGGACCACTGTTCTAGAATGTGAGGTCGTGTTCTAGAATGTGAGGTCGTGGTTTAGAATGTGAGGTGTTCTAGAATGTGAGGTCGTGTTCTAGAATGTGAGGTCGTGTTCTAGAATGTGAGGTCGTGTTCTAGAATGTGAGGTCGTGGTTTAGAATGTGAGGTCGTGTTCTAAAATGTGAGGTCGTGGTTTAGAATGTGAGGTCGTGTTCTAGAATGTGAGGTCGTGGTTTAGAATGTGAGGTGTTCTAGAACGTGAGGTCGTGTCCTAGAATGTGGGGTTAGGGTTAGGGTTAGGGTTAAGGGTTAAGGGTTACGGGTTAGGGTTAGGGTTAGCTGCACAGAAACACATTCCAGGGGCTAAATAGTTGAGAATTAGAAGTTACAAGCCTAAATCTCAATGATAACTCAAGTAGTGTTCCAGTGGTGCAGAGATGTGCTTTGACGCTCACAGAGTGAGTTGGCCTTAGGGTTAGGGGTTAGGAGTTAGGGGTTAGGGTTAGGGTTAGCGCATGTTACACACGTGCGCGCCTCTGCCCCCTGGGCCGCCCGACTCAGCCCGACAGAAGAGCGGAAAATGTGAACCCGAACCCGGCCCGAATTGCGGGTGTGGTCCTGGCCAACAATCTAAGCTCTTATGTATCGTAGACTAGAGAATCCGGTCCTCTTCAAAATAAATGATCGCTCAGACTCTGACAATAAATTAATTATTTGTTGTGCGGCCAAGTCCCAATTGATCCACGGACGGGGGTTGTGGACCACTGTTCTAGAATGTGAGGTCGTGTTCTAGAATGTGAGGTCGTGTTCTAAAATGTGAGGTCGTGGTTTAGAATGTGAGGTCGTGTTCTAGAATGTGAGGTCATGAATTAGAATGTGAGGTCGTGTTCTAGAATGTGAGGTCGTGGTTTAGAATGTGAGGTCGTGTTGTAGAATGTTAGGTCGTGGTTTAGAATGTGAGGTTGTGTTCTAGAATGTGGGGTTAGGGTTAGGGTTAAGGGTTAAGGGTTACGGGTTAGGGTTAGGGTTAGGGTTAGGGTTAGGGTTAGGGTCAGGGTTAGCTGCACAGAAACACATTCCAGGGGCTAAATAGTTGAGAATTAGTAGTTACAAGCCTAAATCTCAATGATAACTCAAGTAGTGTTCCAGTGGTGCAGAGATGTGCTTTGACGCTCACACAGAGACTTGGCCTTAGGGTTAGGGTTAGGGTTAGGGTTATGGTCAGGGTTAGCTGCACAGAAACACATTCCAGGGGCTAAATAGTTGAGAATTAGAAGTCACAAGCCTAAATCTCAATGATAACTCAAGTAGTGTTCCAGTTGTGCAGAGATGTGCTTTGACGCTCACACAGAGACTTGGCCTTAGGGTTAGGGTTAGGGTTAGGGTTAGGGTTAGGGTTAGGGTTACGGTCAGGGTTAGCTGCACAGAAACACATTCCAGGGGCTAAATAGTTGAGAATTAGAAGTTACAAGCCTAAATCTCAATGATAACTCAAGTAGTGTTCCAGTGGTGCAGAGATGTGCTTTGACGCTCACACAGTGAGTTGGCCTTAGGGTTAGGGGTTAAGAGTTAGGGGTTAGGGTTAGGGTTAGCGCATGTTACACACGTGCGCGCCTCTGCCCCCTGGGCCGCCCAACTCAGCCCGACAGAAGAGCGGAAAATGTGAACCCGAACCCGGCCCGAATTGCGGGTGTGGTCCTGGCCAAGAATCTAAGCTGTTATGTATCGTAGACTAGAGAATCCGGTCCTCTTCAAAATAAATGATCGCTCAGACTCTGACAATAAATTAATTATTTGTTGTGCGGCCAAGTCCCAATTGATCCACGGACGGGGGTTGTGGACCACTGTTCTAGAATGTGAGGTCGTGTTCTAGAATGTGAGGTCGTGTTCTAAAATGTGAGGTCGTGGTTTAGAATGTGAGGTCGTGTTCTAGAATGTGAGGTCATGAATTAGAATGTGAGGTCGTGTTCTAGAATGTGAGGTCGTGGTTTAGAATGTGAGGTCGTGTTGTAGAATGTTAGGTCGTGGTTTAGAATGTGAGGTTGTGTTCTAGAATGTGGGGTTAGGGTTAGGGTTAAGGGTTAAGGGTTACGGGTTAGGGTTAGGGTTAGGGTCAGGGTTAGCTGCACAGAAACACATTCCAGGGGCTAAATAGTTGAGAATTAGTAGTTACAAGCCTAAATCTCAATGATAACTCAAGTAGTGTTCCAGTGGTGCAGAGATGTGCTTTGACGCTCACACAGAGACTTGGCCTTAGGGTTAGGGTTAGGGTTAGGGTTATGGTCAGGGTTAGCTGCACAGAAACACATTCCAGGGGCTAAATAGTTGAGAATTAGAAGTTACAAGCCTAAATCTCAATGATAACTCAAGTAGTGTTCCAGTGGTGCAGAGATGTGCTTTGAAGCTCACACAGTGAGTTGGCCTTAGGGTTAGGGTTAGGGTTAGGGTTAGGGTTAGGGTTAGGGTCAGGGTTAGCTGCACAGAAACACATTCCAGGGGCTAAATAGTTGAGAATTAGTAGTTACAAGCCTAAATCTCAATGATAACTCAAGTAGTGTTCCAGTGGTGCAGAGATGTGCTTTGACGCTCACAGAGTGAGTTGGCCTTAGGGTTAGGGGTTAAGAGTTAGGGGTTAGGGTTAGGGTTAGGGTTAGCGCATGTTTACACACGTGCGTGCCTCTGCCCCCTGGGCCGCCCGACTCAGCCCGACAGAAGAGCGGAAAATGTGAACCCGAACCCGGCCCGAATTGCGGGTCGGGTCCTGGCCAAGAATCTAAGCTCTTATGTATCCTAGACTAGAGAATCCGGTCCTCTTCAAAATAAATGATCGCTCAGACTCTGACAATAAATTAATTATTTGTTGTGCGGCCAGGTCCCAATTGATCCATGGACGGGGGTTTTGGACCACTGTTCTAGAATGTGAGGTCGTGTTCTAGAATGTGAGGTCGTGGTTTAGAATGTGAGGTGTTCTAGAATGTGAGGTCGTGTTATAGAATGTGAGGTCGTGTTCTAGAATGTGAGGTCGTGGTTTAGAATGTGAGGTGTTCTAGAATGTGAGGTCGTGTTCTAGAATGTGAGGTCGTGTTCTAGAATGTGAGGTCGTGTTCTAGAATGTAAGGTCGTGGTTTAGAATGTGAGGTCGTGTTCTAAAATGTGAGGTCGTGGTTTAGAATGTGAGGTCGTGTTCTAAAATGTGAGGTCGTGGTTTAGAATGTGAGGTGTTCTAGAATGTGAGGTCGTGGTTTAGAATGTGAGGTTGTGTTCTAGAATGTGAGGTCATGAATTAGAATGTGAGGTCGTGTTCTAGAATGTGAGGTCGTGGTTTAGAATGTGAGGTGTTCTAGAATGTGAGGTCGTGTTCTAGAATGTGGGGTTAGGGTTAGGGTTAAGGGTTAAGGGTTACGGGTTAGGGTTAGGGTTAGGGTCAGGGTTAGCTGCACAGAAACACATTCCAGGGGCTAAATAGTTGAGAATTAGAAGTTACAAGCCTAAATCTCAATGATAACTCAAGTAGTGTTCCAGTGGTGCAGAGATGTGCTTTGACGCTCACACAGAGACTTGGCCTTAGGGTTAGGGTTAGGGTTAGGGTTAGGGATTAGGGGTTAGGGGTTAGGGGTTAGGGTTAGGGTTAGCGCATGTTACACACGTGCGCGCCTCTGCCCCCTGGGCCGCCCGACTCAGCCCGACAGAAGAGCGGAAAATGTGAACCCGAACCCGGCCCGAATTGCGGGTCGGGTCCTGGCCAAGAATCTAAGCTCTTATGTATCGTAGACTAGAGAATCCGGTCCTCTTCAAAATAAATGATCGCTCAGACTCTGACAATAAATTAATTATTTGTTGTGCGGCCAAGTCCCAATTGATCCACGGACGGGGGTTGTGGACCACTGTTCTAGAATGTGAGGTCGTGTTCTAGAATGTGAGGTCGTGTTCTAGAATGTGAGGTCGTGGTTTAGAATGTGAAGTTGTGTTCTAGAATGTGGGGTTAGGGTTAGGGTTAAGGGTTAAGGGTTACGGGTTAGGGTTAGGGTTAGGGTTAGGGTCAGGGTTAGCTGCACAGAAACACATTCCAGGGGCTAAATAGTTGAGAATTAGTAGTTACAAGCCTAAATCTCAATGATAACTCAAGTAGTGTTCCAGTGGTGCAGAGATGTGCTTTGACGCTCACAGAGTGAGTTGGCCTTAGGGTTAGGGGTTAAGAGTTAGGGGTTAGGGTTAGGGTTAGGGTTAGGGTTAGCGCATGTTACACACGTGCGCGCCTCTGCCCCCTGAGCCGCCCGACTCAGCCCGACAGAAGAGCGGAAAATGTGAACCCGAACCCGGCCCGAATTGCGGGTCAGGTCCTGGCCAAGAATCTAAGCTCTTATGTATCCTAGACTAGAGAATCCGGTCCTCTTCAAAATAAATGATCACTCATACTCTGACAATAAATTAATTATTTGTTGTGCGGCCAGGTCCCAATTGATCCATGGACGGGGGTTTTGGACCACTGTTCTAGAATGTGAGGTCGTGTTCTAGAATGTGAGGTCGTGTTCTAGAATGTGAGGTCGTGGTTTAGAATGTGAGTTGTTCTAGAATGTGAGGTCGTGTTATAGAATGTGAGGTCGTGTTCTAGAATGTGAGGTCGTGGTTTAGAATGTGAGGTGTTCTAGAATGTGAGGTCGTGTTCTAGAATGTGAGGTCGTGTTCTAGAATGTGAGGTCGTGTTCTAGAATGTAAGGTCGTGGTTTAGAATGTGAGGTCGTGTTCTAAAATGTGAGGTCGTGGTTTAGAATGTGAGGTCGTGTTCTAAAATGTGAGGTCGTGGTTTAGAATGTGAGGTGTTCTAGAATGTGAGGTCGTGGTCTAGAATGTGAGGTCGTGGTTTAGAATGTGAGGTTGTGTTCTAGAATGTGAGGTCATGAATTAGAATGTGAGGTCGTGTTCTAGAATGTGAGGTCGTGGTTTAGAATGTGAGGTGTTCTAGAATGTGAGGTCGTGTTCTAGAATGTGGGGTTAGGGTTAGGGTTAAGGGTTAAGGGTTACGGGTTAGGGTTAGGGTTAGGGTCAGGGTTAGCTGCACAGAAACACATTCCAGGGGCTAAATAGTTGAGAATTAGAAGTTACAAGCCTAAATCTCAATGATAACTCAAGTAGTGTTCCAGTGGTGCAGAGATGTGCTTTGACGCTAACACAGAGACTTGGCCTTAGGGTTAGGGTTAGGGTTAGGGTTACGGTCAGGGTTAGCTGCACAGAAACACATTCCAGGGGCTAAATAGTTGAGAATTAGAAGTTACAAGCCTAAATCTCAATGATAACTCAAGTAGTGTTCCAGTTGTGCAGAGATGTGCTTTGACGCTCACACAGTGAGTTGGCCTTAGGGTTAGGGGTTAGGGTTAGGGATAGAATTAGGGTTAGCGCATGTTTACACACGTGCGTGCCTCTGCCCCCTGGGCCGCCCGACTTAGCCCGACAGAAGAGCGGAAAATGTGAACCCGAAACCGGCCCGAATTGCGGGTCGGGTCCTGGCCAAGAATCTAAGCTCTTATGTATCCTAGACTAGAGAATCCGGTCCTCTTCAAAATAAATGATCGCTCAGACTCTGACAATAAATTAATTATTTGTTGTGCGGCCAGGTCCCAATTGATCCATGGACGGGGGTTGTGGACCACTGTTCTAGAATGTGAGGTCGTGTTCTAGAATGTGAGGTCGTGGTTTAGAATGTGAGGTCGTGTTCTAAAATGTGAGGTCGTGGTTTAGAATGTGAGGTCGTGTTCTAGAATGTGAGGTCGTGGTTTAGAATGTGAGGTCGTGTTCTAGAATGTGAGGTCATGAATTAGAATGTGAGGTCGTGTTCTAGAATGTGAGGTCGTGTTCTAGAATGTGGGGTTAGGGTTAGGGTTAGGGTTAAGGGTTAAGGGTTACGGGTTACGGGTTAGGGTTAGGGTTAGGGTCAGGGTTAGCTGCACAGAAACACATTCCAGGGGCTAAATAGTTGAGAATTAGAAGTTACAAGCCTAAATCTCAATGATAACTCAAGTAGTGTTCCAGTGGTGCAGAGATGTGCTTTGACGCTCACACAGAGACTTGGCCTTAGGGTTAGGGTTAGGGTTAGGGTTAGGGATTAGGGGTTAGGGGTTAGGGGTTAGGGGTTAGGGGTTAGGGTTAGGGTTAGCGCATGTTACACACGTGCGCGCCTCTGCCCCCTGGGCCGCCCGACTCAGCCCGACAGAAGAGCGGAAAATGTGAACGCGAACCCGGCCCGAATTGCGGGTCGGGTCCTGGCCAAGAATCTAAGCTCTTATGTATTGTAGACTAGAGAATCCGGTCCTCTTCAAAATAAATGATCGCTCAGACTCTGACAATAAATTAATTATTTGTTGTGCGGCCAAGTCCCAATTGATCCACGGACGGGGGTTGTGGACCACTGTTCTAGAATGTGAGGTCGTGTTCTAGAATGTGAGGTCGTGGTTTAGAATGTGAGGTCGTGTTCTAGAATGTGAGGTCATGAATTAGAATGTGAGGTCGTGTTCTAGAATGTGAGGTCGTGGTTTAGAATGTGAGGTCGTGTTGTAGAATGTTAGGTCGTGGTTTAGAATGTGAGGTTGTGTTCTAGAATGTGGGGTTAGGGTTAGGGTTAGGGTTAGGGTTAGGGTTAAGGGTTAAGGGTTACGGGTTAGGGTTAGGGTTAGGGTTAGGGTTACGGTCAGGGTTAGCTGCACAGAAACACATTCCAGGGGCTAAATAGTTGAGAATTAGAAGTTACAAGCCTAAATCTCAATGATAACTCAAGTAGTGTTCCAGTGGTGCAGAGATGTGCTTTGACACTCACACAGAGACTTGGCCTTAGGGTTAGGGTTAGGGTTAGGGTTATGGTCAGGGTTAGCTGCACAGAAACACATTCCAGGGGCTAAATAGTTGAGAATTAGAAGTTACAAGCCTAAATCTCAATGATAACTCAAGTAGTGTTCCAGTGGTGCAGAGATGTGCTTTGAAGCTCACACAGTGAGTTGGCCTTAGGGTTAGGGTTAGGGTCAGGGTTAGCTGCACAGAAACACATTCCAGGGGCTAAATAGTTGAGAATTAGTAGTTACAAGCCTAAATCTCAATGATAACTCAAGTAGTGTTCCAGTGGTGCAGAGATGTGCTTTGACGCTCACACAGTGAGTTGGCCTTAGGGTTAGGGGTTAAGAGTTAGGGGTTAGGTTTAGGGTTAGGGTTAGCGCATGTTTACACACGTGCGTGCCTCTGCCCCCTGGGCCGCCCGACTCAGCCCGACAGAAGAGCGGAAAATGTGAACCCGAACCCGGCCCGAATTGCGGGTCGGGTCCTGGCCAAGAATCTAAGCTCTTATGTATCCTAGACTAGAGAATCCGGTCCTCTTCAAAATAAATGATCGCTCAGACTCTGACAATAAATTAATTATTTGTTGTGCGGCCAGGTCCCAATTGATCCATGGACGGGGGTTTTGGACCACTGTTCTAGAATGTGAGGTCGTGTTCTAGAATGTGAGGTCGTGGTTTAGAATGTGAGGTGTTCTAGAATGTGAGGTCGTGTTATAGAATGTGAGATCGTGTTCTAGAATGTGAGGTCGTGGTTTAGAATGTGAGGTGTTCTAGAATGTGAGGTCGTGTTCTAGAATGTGAGGTCGTGTTCTAGAATGTGAGGTCGTGTTCTAGAATGTAAGGTCGTGGTTTAGAATGTGAGGTCGTGTTCTAAAATGTGAGGTCGTGGTTTAGAATGTGAGGTCGTGTTCTAAAATGTGAGGTCGTGGTTTAGAATGTGAGGTGTTCTAGAATGTGAGGTCGTGGTTTAGAATGTGAGGTCGTGTTCTAGAATGTGAGGTCGTGGTTTAGAATGTGAGGTCGTGTTCTAAAATGTGAGGTCGTGGTTTAGAATGTGAGGTGTTCTAGAATGTGAGGTCGTGTTCTAGAATGTGAGGTCGTGGTTTAGAATGTGAGGTTGTGTTCTAGAATGTGAGGTCATGAATTAGAATGTGAGGTCGTGTTCTAGAATGTGAGGTCATGAATTAGAATGTGAGGTATGTGAGGTCGTGTTCTAGAATGTGGGGTTAGGGTTAGGGTTAGGGTTAAGGGTTAAGGGTTACGGGTTAGGGTTAGGGTTAGGGTCAGGGTTAGCTGCACAGAAACACATTCCAGGGGCTAAATAGTTGAGAATTAGAAGTTACAAGCCTAAATCTCAATGATAACTCAAGTAGTGTTCCAGTGGTGCAGAGATGTGCTTTGACGCTCACACAGAGACTTGGCCTTAGGGTTAGGGTTAGGGTTAGGGTTAGGGTTAGGGTTAGGGATTAGGGGTTAGGGGTTAGGGGTTAGGGTTAGGGTTAGCGCATGTTACACACGTGCGCGCCTCTGCCCCCTGGGCCGCCCGACTCAGCCCGACAGAAGAGCGGAAAATGTGAACCCGAACCCGGCCCGAATTGCGGGTCGGGTCCTGGCCAAGAATCTAAGCTCTTATGTATCGTAGACTAGAGAATCCGGTCCTCTTCAAAATAAATGATCGCTCAGACTCTGACAATAAATTAATTATTTGTTGTGCGGCCAAGTCCCAATTGATCCACGGACGGGGGTTGTGGACCACTGTTCTAGAATGTGAGGTCGTGTTCTAGAATGTGAGGTCGTGTTCTAAAATGTGAGGTCGTGGTTTAGAATGTGAGGTCGTGTTCTAGAATGTGAGGTCGTGTTCTAGAATGTGAGGTCGTGGTTTAGAATGTGAGGTCGTGTTGTAGAATGTAAGGTCGTGGTTTAGAATGTGAAGTTGTGTTCTAGAATGTGGGGTTAGGGTTAAGGGTTAAGGGTTACGGGTTAGGGTTAGGGTTAGGGTTAGGGTCAGGGTTAGCTGCACAGAAACACATTCCAGGGGCTAAATAGTTGAGAATTAGTAGTTACAAGCCTAAATCTCAATGATAACTCAAGTAGTGTTCCAGTGGTGCAGAGATGTGCTTTGACGCTCACACAGAGACTTGGCCTTAGGGTTAGGGTTAGGGTTAGGGTTATGGTCAGGGTTAGCTGCACAGAAACACATTCCAGGGGCTAAATAGTTGAGAATTAGAAGTTACAAGCCTAAATCTCAATGATAACTCAAGTAGTGTTCCAGTGGTGCAGAGATGTGCTTTGAAGCTCACACAGTGAGTTGGCCTTTGGGTTAGGGTTAGGGTTAGGGTCAGGGTTAGCTGCACAGAAACACATTCCAGGGGCTAAATAGTTGAGAATTAGTAGTTACAAGCCTAAATCTCAATGATAACTCAAGTAGTGTTCCAGTGGTGCAGAGATGTGCTTTGACGCTCACAGAGTGAGTTGGCCTTAGGGTTAGGGGTTAAGAGTTAGGGGTTAGGGTTAGGGTTAGGGTTAGGGTTAGCGCATGTTTACACACGTGCGTGCCTCTGCCCCCTGGGCCGCCCGACTCAGCCCGACAGAAGAGCGGAAAATGTGAACCCGAACCCGGCCCGAATTGCGGGTCGGGTCCTGGCCAAGAATCTAAGCTCTTATGTATCCTAGACTAGAGAATCCGGTCCTCTTCAAAATAAATGATCGCTCAGACTCTGACAATAAATTAATTATTTGTTGTGCGGCCAGGTCCCAATTGATCCATGGACGGGGGTTTTGGACCACTGTTCTAGAATGTGAGGTCGTGTTCTAGAATGTGAGGTCGTGGTTTAGAATGTGAGGTGTTCTAGAATGTGAGGTCGTGTTATAGAATGTGAGGTCGTGTTCTAGAATGTGAGGTCGTGGTTTAGAATGTGAGGTGTTCTAGAATGTGAGGTCGTGTTCTAGAATGTGAGGTCGTGTTCTAGAATGTGAGGTCGTGGTTTAGAATGTGAGGTCGTGTTCTAAAATGTGAGGTCGTGGTTTAGAATGTGAGGTCGTGTTCTAAAATGTGAGGTCGTGGTTTAGAATGTGAGGTGTTCTAGAATGTGAGGTCGTGTTCTAGAATGTGAGGTCGTGTTCTAAAATGTGAGGTCGTGGTTTAGAATGTGAGGTCGTGTTCTAGAATGTGAGGTCATGAATTAGAATGTGAGGTCGTGTTCTAGAATGTGAGGTCGTGGTTTAGAATGTGAGGTCGTGTTGTAGAATGTTAGGTCGTGGTTTAGAATGTGAGGTGTTCTAGAATGTGAGGTCGTGTTCTAGAATGTGAGGTCATGAATTAGAATGTGAGGTCGTGTTCTAGAATGTGAGGTCGTGGTTTAGAATGTGAGGTCGTGTTGTAGAATGTAAGGTCGTGGTTTAGAATGTGAGGTTGTGTTCTAGAATGTGGGGTTAGGGTTAGGGTTAAGGGTTAAGGGTTACGGGTTAGGGTTAGGGTCAGGGTTAGCTGCACAGAAACACATTCCAGGGGCTAAATAGTTGAGAATTAGAAGTTACAAGCCTAAATCTCAATGATAACTCAAGTAGTGTTCCAGTGGTGCAGAGATGTGCTTTGACGCTCACACAGTGAGTTGGCCTTAGTGAAGGAAGAACGTGGAAACTCAATTTGTGAGAAAACCATAAGAGATATCTGAACCATTTTGCCTGACAAAGTAGAGCTTGGGAAGCTACACAACATACATTTGAAATCTCCTGTCTATCCCATAGCATTCCAGAGAAACACCCATGTTTACCCTTTTTATGCTCGCAAACGACTTTTTAGCGCCTGAGAAGCACATTTGTAACACGTCTCTATTCCTACAATGTGAGGTTAACTGCACAGAAATGTGAGGAGTCGTGTTCCAGGGGCTAAATAGTTGAGAATTAGTAGTTACAAGCCTAAATCTCAATGATAACTCAAGTAGTGTTCCAGTGGTGCAGAGATGTGCTTTGACGCTCACACAGTGAGTTGGCCTTAGGGTTAGGGTTAAGGGTTACACGGGTTGCAGGTTAGGGTTAGGGTTAGGGTCAGGGTTAGCTGCACAGAAACACATTCCAGGGGCTAAATAGTTGAGAATTAGTAGTTACAAGCCTAAATCTCAATGATAACTCAAGTAGTGTTCCAGTGGTGCAGAGATGTGCTTTGACGCTCACACAGTGAGTTGGCCTTAGTGAAGCAAGAACGTGGAAACTCAATTTGTGAGAAAAGCATAAGAGATATCTGAACCATTTTGCCTGACAAAGTAGAGCTTGGGAAGCTACACAACATACATTTGAAATCTCCTGTCTATCCCATAGCATTCCAGAGAAACACCCATGTTTACCCTTTTTATGCTCGCAAACGACTTTTTAGCGCCTGAGAAGCACATTTGTAACACGTCTCTATTCCTACAACCTTTTGACATTAACTGCACAGAAAGACATTCCAGGGGCTAAATAGTTGAGAATGAGTAGTTACAAGCCTAAATCTCAATGATAACTCAAGTAGTGTTCCAGTGGTGCAGAGATGTGCTTTGACGCTCACACAGTGAGTTGGCCTTAGGGTTAGGGTTAGGGTTAGGGTTAGGGTTAGGGTCAGGGTTAGCTGCACAGAAACACATTCCAGGGGCTAAATAGTTGAGAATTAGTAGTTACAAGCCTAAATCTCAATGATAACTCAAGTAGTGTTCCAGTGGTGCAGAGATGTGCTTTGACGCTCACACAGTGAGTTGGCCTTAGTGAAGCAAGAACGTGGAAACTCAATTTGTGAGAAAACCATAAGAGATATCTGAACCATTTTGCCTGACAAAGTAGAGCTTGGGAAGCTACACAACATACATTTGAAATCTCCTGTCTATCCCATAGCATTCCAGAGAAACACCCATGTTTACCCTTTTTATGCTCGCAAACGACTTTTTAGCGCCTGAGAAGCACATTTGTAACACGTCTCTATTCCTACAGACTTTTGACATTAACTGCACAGAAACACATTCCTGGGGCTAAATAGTTGAGAATTAGTAGTTACAAGCCTAAATCTCAATGATAACTCAAGTAGTGTTCCAGTGGTGCAGAGATGTGCTTTGATGCTCACACAGTGAGTTGGCCTTAGGGTTAGGGTTAGGGTTAGGGTTAGGGTTAGGGTTAGGGTTAGGGTCAGGGTTAGCTGCACAGAAACACATTCCAGGGGCTAAATAGTTGAGAATTAGTAGTTACAAGCCTAAATCTCAATGATAACTCAAGTAGTGTTCCAGTGGTGCAGAGATGTGCTTTGACGCTCACACAGTGAGTTGGCCTTAGTGAAGCAAGAACGTGGAATCTCAATTTGTGAGAAAACCATAAGAGATATCTGAACCATTTTGCCTGACAAAGTAGAGCTTGGGGAGCTACACAACATACATTTGAAATCTCCTGTCTATCCCATAGCATTCCAGAGAAACACCCATGTTTACCCTTTTTATGCTCGCAAACGACTTTTTAGCGCCTGAGAAGCACATTTGTAACACGTCTCTATTCCTACAACCTTTTGACATTAACTGCACAGAAAGACATTCCAGGGGCTAAATAGTTGAGAATGAGTAGTTACA
>CM033621.1:28011459-28031459 GCA_019453435.1 Rhinogobius similis
ATGATAACTCAAGTAGTGTTCCAGTGGTGCAGAGATGTGCTTTGGCAGCTCACACAGTGAGGTTGGCCTTAGGGTTAGGGTTAGGGTTAGGGTTAGGGTTAGGGTTAGGGTTAGGGTCCTGGGTTAGCTGCACAGAAACACATTCAGGGGCTAAATAGTTGAGAATTAGTAGTTACAAGCCTAAATCTCAATGATAACTCAAGTAGTGTTCCAGTGGTGCAGAGATGTGCTTTGACGCTCACACAGTGAGTTGGCCTTAGTGAAGCAAGAACGTGGAAACTCAATTTGTGAGAAAACCATAAGAGATATCTGAACCATTTTGCCTGACAAAGTAGAGCTTGGGAAGCTACACAACATACATTTGAAATCTCCTGTCTATCCCATAGCATTCCAGAGAAACACCCATGTTTTACCCTTTTTATGCTCGCAAACGACTTTTTAGCGCCTGAGAAGCACATTTGTGACACGTCTCTATTCTTACAACCTTTTGACATTAACTGCACAGAAACACATTCCAGGGGCTAAATAGTTGAGAATTAGTAGTTACAAGCCTAAATCTCAATGATAACTCAAGTAGTGTTCCAGTGGTGCAGAGATGTGCTTTGACGCTCACACAGTGAGTTGGCCTTAGTGAAGCAAGAACGTGGAACCTCAATTTGTGAGAAAACCATAACAGATATCTGAACCATTTTGTCTGACAAAGTAGAGCTTGGGAAGCTACACAACATACATTTGAAATCTCCTGTCTATCCCATAGCATTCCAGAGAAACACCCATGTTTACCCTTTTATGCTCATAAGCGACTTTTTAGCGCCTGAGAAGCACATTTGTAACACGTCTCTATTCTTACAACCTTTTGACATTAACTGCACAGAAACACATTCCAGGGGCTAAATAGTTGAGAATTAGTAGTTACAAGCCTAAATCTCAATGATAACTCAAGTAGTGTTCCAGTGGTGCAGAGATGTGCTTTGACGCTCACACAGTGAGTTGGCCTTAGTGAAGCAAGAACATGGAAACTCAATTTGTGAGAAAGCCATAAGAGATATCTGAACCATTTTGTCTGACAAAGTAGAGCTTGGGAAGCTACACAACATACATTTGAAATCTCCTGTCTATCCCATAGCATTCCAGAGAAACACCCATGTTTACCCTTTTTATGCTCGCAAACGACTTCTTAGCGCCTGAGAAGCACATTTGTAACACGTCTCTATTCTTACAACCTTTTGACATTAACTGCACAGAAACACATTCCAGGGGCTAAATAGTTGAGAATTAGTAGTTACAAGCCTAAATCTCAATGATAACTCAAGTAGTGTTCCAGTGGTGCAGAGATGTGCTTTGACGCTCACACAGTGAGTTGGCCTTAGGGTTAGGGTTATGGTTATGGTTAGGGTTAGGGTTAGGGTTAGGGTTAGGGTTAGGGTTAGGTTTAGGGTTAGGGTTAGGGTTAGGGTCAGGGTTAGCTGCACAGAAACACATTCCAGGGGCTAAATAGTTGAGAATTAGTAGTTACAAGCCTAAATCTCAATGTGCTTTCAAGTAGTGTTCCAGTGGTGCAGAGATGTGCTTTGAGGCTCACACAGTGAGTTGGCCTTAGGGTTAGGGTTAGGGTTAGGGTTAGGGTTAGGGTTAGGGTCAGGGTTAGCTGCACAGAAACACATTCCAGGGGCTAAATAGTTGAGAATTAGTAGTTACAAGCCTAAATCTCAATGATAACTCAAGTAGTGTTCCAGTGGTGCAGAGATGTGCTTTGGCAGCTCACACAGTGAGTTGGCCTTAGTGAAGCAAGAGCGTGGAAACTCAATTTGTGAGAAAACCATAAGAGATATCTGAACCATTTTGCCTGACAAAGTAGAGCTTGGGAAGCTACACAACATACATTTGAAATCTCCTGTCTATCCCATAGCATTCCAGAGAAACACCCATGTTTACCCTTTTTATGCTCATAAGCGACTTTTTAGCGCCTGAGAAGCACATTTGTAACACGTCTCTATTCCTACAACCTTTTGACATTAACTGCACAGAAACACATTCCTGGGGCTAAATAGTTGAGAATTAGTAGTTACAAGCCTAAATCTCAATGATAACTCAAGTAGTGTTCCAGTGGTGCAGAGATGTGCTTTGACGCTCACACAGTGAGTTGGCCTTAGGTTAGGGTTAGGGTTAGGGTCAGGTTAGGAAACTCATTAGTTGAGTGAGCCTAAATCTCAATTTGAGATAACTGACACAGTGAAGATTATTCTGCCTGACAAAGTAGAGCTTGGGAAGCTACACAACATACATTTGAAATCTCCTGTCTATCCATAGCATTCCAGAGAAACACCCATGTTTACCCTTTTTATGCTCATAAGCGACTTTTTAGCGCCTGAGAAGCACATTTGTAGTCTCTTTTCCGACAACCTTTTGACATTAACTGCACAGAAACACATTCCAGGGGCTAAATAGTTGAGAATTAGTAGTTACAAGCCTAAATCTCAATGATAACTCAAGTAGTGTTCCAGTGGTGCAGAGATGTGCTTTGATGCTCACACAGTGAGTTGGCCTTAGGGTTAGGGTTAGGGTTAGGGTTAGGGTTAGGGTTAGGGTTAGGGTTAGGGTCAGGGTTAGCTGCACAGAAACACATTCCAGGGGCTAAATAGTTGAGAATTAGTAGTTACAAGCCTAAATCTCAATGATAACTCAAGTAGTGTTCCAGTGGTGCAGAGATGTGCTTTGGCGCTCACACAGTGAGTTGGCCTTAGTGAAGCAAGAACGTGGAAACTCAATTTGTGAGAAAACCATAAGAGATATCTGAACCATTTTGCCTGACAAAGTAGAGCTTGGGAAGCTACACAACATACATTTGAAATCTCCTGTCTATCCCATAGCATTCCAGAGAAACACCCATGTTTACCCTTTTTATGCTCATAAGCGACTTTGTAGCGCCTGAGAAGCACATTTGTAACACGTCTCTATTCCTACAACCTTTTGACATTAACTGCACAGAAACACATTCCAGGGGCTAAATAGTTGAGAATTAGTAGTTACAAGCCTAAATCTCAATGATAACTCAAGTAGTGTTCCAGTGGTGCAGAGATGTGCTTTGACGCTCACACAGTGAGTTGGCCTTAGGGTTAGGGTTAGGGTTAGGGTTAGGGTTAGGGTTAGGGTTAGGGTCAGGGTTAGCTGCACAGAAACACATTCCAGGGGCTAAATAGTTGAGAATTAGTAGTTACAAGCCTAAATCTCAATGATAACTCAAGTAGTGTTCCAGTGGTGCAGAGATGTGCTTTGGCGCTCACACAGTGAGTTGGCCTTAGTGAAGCAAGAACGTGGAAACTCAATTTGTGAGAAAACCATAAGAGATATCTGAACCATTTTGCCTGACAAAGTAGAGCTTGGGAAGCTACACAACATACATTTGAAATCTCCTGTCTATCCCATAGCATTCCAGAGAAACACCCATGTTTACCCTTTTTATGCTCGCAAACGACTTTTTAGCGCCTGAGAAGCACATTTGTAACACGTCTCTATTCCTACAACCTTTTGACATTAACTGCACAGAAACACATTCCAGGGGCTAAATAGTTGAGAATTAGTAGTTACAAGCCTAAATCTCAATGATAACTCAAGTAGTGTTCCAGTGGTGCAGAGATGTGCTTTGGCGCTCACACAGTGAGTTGGCCTTAGGGTTAGGGTTAGGTTAGTTAGTTAGGGGTTAGGGTCAGGGTTAGCTGCACAGAAACACATTCCAGGGGCTAAATAGTTGAGAATTAGTAGTTACAAGCCTAAATCTCAATGATAACTCAAGTAGTGTTCCAGTGGTGCAGAGATGTGCTTTAGGCTCACACAGAGAGTTGGCCTTAGGGTTAGGGTTAGGGATAGGCTTAGGGTTAGGGTTAGGGTCAGGGATAGCTGCACAGAAACACATTCCAGGGGCTAAATAGTTGAGAATTAGTAGTTACAAGCCTAAATCTCAATGATAACTCAAGTAGTGTTCCAGTGGTGCAGAGATGTGCTTTGGCGCTCACACAGTGAGTTGGCCTTAGTGAAGCAAGAACGTGGAAACTCAATTTGTGAGAAAACCATAAGAGATATCTGAACCATTTTGCCTGACAAAGTAGAGCTTGGGAAGCTACACAACATACATTTGAAATCTCCTGTCTATCCCATAGCATTCCAGAGAAACACCCATGTTTACCCTTTTTATGCTCATAAGCGACTTTTTAGCGCCTGAGAAGCACATTTGTAACACGTCTCTATTCCTACAACCTTTTGACATTAACTGCACAGAAACACATTCCAGAGGCTAAATAGTTGAGAATTAGTAGTTACAAGCCTAAATCTCAATGATAACTCAAGTAGTGTTCCAGTGGTGCAGAGATGTGCTTTGGCGCTCACACAGTGAGTTGGCCTTAGTGAAGCAAGAACGTGGAAACTCAATTTGTGAGAAAACCATAAGAGATATCTGAACCATTTTGCCTGACAAAGTAGAGCTTGGGAAGCTACACAACATACATTTGAAATCTCCTGTCTATCCCATAGCATTCCAGAGAAACACCCATGTTTACCCTTTTATGCTCATAAGCGACTTTTTAGCGCCTGAGAAGCACATTTGTAACACGTCTCTATTCCTACAACCTTTTGACATTAACTGCACAGAAACACATTCCTGGGGCTAAATAGTTGAGAATTAGTAGTTACAAGCCTAAATCTCAATGATAACTCAAGTAGTGTTCCAGTGGTGCAGAGATGTGCTTTGACGCTCACACAGTGAGTTGGCCTTAGGGTTAGGGTTAGGGTTAGGGTTAGGGTTAGGGTTAGGGTTAGGGTCAGGGTTAGCTGCACAGAAACACATTCCAGGGGCTAAATAGTTGAGAATTAGTAGTTACAAGCCTAAATCTCAATGATAACTCAAGTAGTGTTCCAGTGGTGCAGAGATGTGCTTTGACGCTCACACAGTGAGTTGGCCTTAGTGAAGCAAGAACATGGAAACTCAATTTGTGAGAAAGCCATAAGAGATATCTGAACCATTTTGCCTGACAAAGTAGAGCTTGGGAAGCTACACAACATACATTTGAAATCTCCTGTCTATCCCATAGCATTCCAGAGAAACACCCATGTTTACCCTTTTTATGCTCGCAAACGACTTTTTAGCGCCTGAGAAGCACATTTGTAACACGTCTCTATTCTTACAACCTTTTGACATTAACTGCACAGAAACACATTCCAGGGGCTAAATAGTTGAGAATTAGTAGTTACAAGCCTAAATCTCAATGATAACTCAAGTAGTGTTCCAGTGGTGCAGAGATGTGCTTTGACGCTCACACAGTGAGTTGGCCTTAGGGTTAGGGTTATGGTTAGGGTTAGGGTTAGGGTTAGGTTTAGGGTTAGGGTTAGGGTCAGGGTTAGCTGCACAGAAACACATTCCAGGGGCTAAATAGTTGAGAATTAGTAGTTACAAGCCTAAATCTCAATGATAACTCAAGTAGTGTTCCAGTGGTGCAGAGATGTGCTTTGAGGCTCACACAGTGAGTTGGCCTTAGTGAAGCAAGAACGTGGAAACTCAATTTGTGAGAAAACCATAAGAGATATCTGAACCATTTTGCCTGACAAAGTAGAGCTTGGGAAGCTACACAACATACATTTGAAATCTCCTGTCTATCCCATAGCATTCCAGAGAAACACCCATGTTTACCCTTTTTATGCTCATAAGCGACTTTTAGCGCCTGAGAAGCACATTTGTAACACGTCTCTATTCTTACAACCTTTTGACATTAACTGCACAGAAACACATTCCAGGGGCTAAATAGTTGAGAATTAGTAGTTACAAGCCTAAATCTCAATGATAACTCAAGTAGTGTTCCAGTGGTGCAGAGATGTGCTTTGACGCTCACACAGTGAGTTGGCCTTAGGGTTAGGGTTAGGGTTAGGGTTAGGGTTAGGGTTAGGGTTAGGGTCAGGGTTAGCTGCACAGAAACACATTCCAGGGGCTAAATAGTTGAGAATTAGTAGTTACAAGCCTAAATCTCAATGATAACTCAAGTAGTGTTCCAGTGGTGCAGAGATGTGCTTTGAAGCTCACACAGTGAGTTGGCCTTAGTGAAGCAAGAACGTGGAAACTCAATTTGTGAGAAAACCATAAGAGATATCTGAACCATTTTGCCTGACAAAGTAGAGCTTGGGAAGCTACACAACATACATTTGAAATCTCCTGTCTATCCCATAGCATTCCAGAGAAACACCCATGTTTACCCTTTTTATGCTCACAAACGACTTTTTAGCGCCTGAGAAGCACATTTGTAACACGTCTCTATTCCTACAACCTTTTGACATTAACTGCACAGAAACACATTCCTGGGGCTAAATAGTTGAGAATTAGTAGTTACAAGCCTAAATCTCAATGATAACTCAAGTAGTGTTCCAGTGGTGCAGAGATGTGCTTTGGCGCTCACACAGTGAGTTGGCCTTAGTGAAGCAAGAACGTGGAAACTCAATTTGTGAGAAAACCATAAGAGATATCTGAACCATTTTGCCTGACAAAGTAGAGCTTGGGAAGCTACACAACATACATTTGAAATCTCCTGTCTATCCCATAGCATTCCAGAGAAACACCCATGTTTACCCTTTTTATGCTCATAAGCGACTTTTTAGCGCCTGAGAAGCACATTTGTAACACGTCTCTATTCTTACAACCTTTTGACATTAACTGCACAGAAACACATTCCAGGGGCTAAATAGTTGAGAATTAGTAGTTACAAGCCTAAATCTCAATGATAACTCAAGTAGTGTTCCAGTGGTGCAGAGATGTGCTTTGGCGCTCACACAGTGAGTTGGCCTTAGTGAAGCAAGAACGTGGAAACTCAATTTGTGAGAAAACCATAAGAGATATCTGAACCATTTTGCCTGACAAAGTAGAGCTTGGGAAGCTACACAACATACATTTGAAATCTCCTGTCTATCCCATAGCATTCCAGAGAAACACCCATGTTTACCCTTTTTATGCTCGCAAACGACTTTTTAGCGCCTGAGAAGCACATTTGTAACACGTCTCTATTCCTACAACCTTTTGACATTAACTGCACAGAAAGACATTCCAGGGGCTAAATAGTTGAGAATGAGTAGTTACAAGCCTAAATCTCAATGATAACTCAAGTAGTGTTCCAGTGGTGCAGAGATGTGCTTTGACGCTCACACAGTGAGTTGGCCTTAGGGTTAGGGTTAGGGTTAGGGTTAGGGTTAGGGTTAGGGTTAGGGTTAGGGTTAGGGTCAGGGTTAGCTGCACAGAAACACATTCCAGGGGCTAAATAGTTGAGAATTAGTAGTTACAAGCCTAAATCTCAATGATAACTCAAGTAGTGTTCCAGTAGTGCAGAGATGTGCTTTGAAGCTCACACAGTGAGTTGGCCTTAGTGAAGCAAGAACGTGGAAACTCAATTTGTGAGAAAACCATAAGAGATATCTGAACCATTTTGCCTGACAAAGTAGAGCTTGGGAAGCTACACAACATACATTTGAAATCTCCTGTCTATCCCATAGCATTCCAGAGAAACACCCATGTTTACCCTTTTTATGCTCGCAAACGACTTTTTAGCGCCTGAGAAGCACATTTGTAACACGTCTCTATTCCTACAACCTTTTGACATTAACTGCACAGAAACACATTCCTGGGGCTAAATAGTTGAGAATTAGTAGTTACAAGCCTAAATCTCAATGATAACTCAAGTAGTGTTCCAGTGGTGCAGAGATGTGCTTTGACGCTCACACAGTGAGTTGGCCTTAGGGTTAGGGTTAGGGTTAGGGTAGGGTAGGGTAGGGTTAGGGTTAGGGTTAGGGTTAGGCAAGATCGTGGAAACTCAATTTGTGAGAAAACCATAAGAGATATCTGAACCATTTTGCCTGACAAAGTAGAGCTTGGGAAGCTACACAACATACATTTGAAATCTCCTGTCTATCCCATAGCATTCCAGAGAAACACCCATGTTTACCCTTTTTATGCTCGCAAACGACTTTTTAGCGCCTGAGAAGCACATTTGTAACACGTCTCTATTCCTACAACCTTTTGACATTAACTGCACAGAAACACATTCCAGGGGCTAAATAGTTGAGAATTAGTAGTTACAAGCCTAAATCTCAATGATAACTCAAGTAGTGTTCCAGTGGTGCAGAGATGTGCTTTGACGCTCACACAGTGAGTTGGCCTTAGGGTTAGGGTTAGGGTTAGGATTAGGGTTAGGGTTAGGGTTAGGGTTAGGGTTAGGGTTAGGGTTAGGGTCAGGGTTAGCTGCACAGAAACACATTCCAGGGGCTAAATAGTTGAGAATTAGTAGTTACAAGCCTAAATCTCAATGATAACTCAAGTAGTGTTCCAGTGGTGCAGAGATGTGCTTTGACGCTCACACAGTGAGTTGGCCTTAGTGAAGCAAGAACGTGGAAACTCAATTTGTGAGAAAACCATAAGAGATATCTGAACCATTTTGCCTGACAAAGTAGAGCTTGGGAAGCTACACAACATACATTTGAAATCTCCTGTCTATCCCATAGCATTCCAGAGAAACACCCATGTTTACCCTTTTTATGCTCGCAAACGACTTTTTAGCGCCTGAGAAGCACATTTGTAACACGTCTCTATTCCTACAACCTTTTGACATTAACTGCACAGAAACACATTCCAGGGGCTAAATAGTTGAGAATTAGTAGTTACAAGCCTAAATCTCAATGATAACTCAAGTAGTGTTCCAGTGGTGCAGAGATGTGCTTTGACGCTCACACAGTGAGTTGGCCTTAGGGTTAGGGTTAGGGTTAGGGTTAGGGTTAGGGTCAGGGTTAGCTGCACAGAAACACATTCCAGGTCCTAAATAGATGAGAATTAGAAGTTAAAAGCCTAACTCTCAAGGATAACTCAAGTAGTGTTCCAGTGGTGCAGAGATGTGCTTTGACGCTCACACAGTGAGTTGGCCTTAGTGAAGCAAGAACATGGAAACTCAATTTGTGAGAAAGCCATAAGAGATATCTGAACCATTTTGTCTGACAAAGTAGAGCTTGGGAAGCTACACAACATACATTTGAAATCTCCTGTCTATCCCATAGCATTCCAGAGAAACACCCATGTTTACCCTTTTTATGCTCGCAAACGACTTTTTAGCGCCTGAGAAGCACATTTGTAACACGTCTCTATTCCTACAACCTTTTGACATTAACTGCACAGAAACACATTCCAGGGGCTAAATAGTTGAGAATTAGTAGTTACAAGCCTAAATCTCAATGATAACTCAAGTAGTGTTCCAGTGGTGCAGAGATGTGCTTTGACTCTCACACAGTGAGTTGGCCTTAGGGTTAGGGTTAGGGTTAGGGTTAGGGTTAGGGTTAGGGTTAGGGTCAGGGTTAGCTGCACAGAAACACATTCCAGGGGCTAAATAGTTGAGAATTAGTAGTTACAAGCCTAAATCTCAATGATAACTCAAGTAGTGTTCCAGTGGTGCAGAGATGTGCTTTGAGGCTCACACAGTGAGTTGGCCTTAGTGAAGCAAGAACGTGGAAACTCAATTTGTGAGAAAACCATAAGAGATATCTGAACCATTTTGCCTGACAAAGTAGAGCTTGGGAAGCTACACAACATACATTTGAAATCTCCTGTCTATCCCATAGCATTCCAGAGAAACACCCATGTTTACCCTTTTTATGCTCGCAAACGACTTTTTAGCGCCTGAGAAGCACATTTGTAACACGTCTCTATTCCTACAACCTTTTGACATTAACTGCACAGAAACACATTCCTGGGGCTAAATAGTTGAGAATTAGTAGTTACAAGCCTAAATCTCAATGATAACTCAAGTAGTGTTCCAGTGGTGCAGAGATGTGCTTTGACGCTCACACAGTGAGTTGGCCTTAGGGTTAGGGTTAGGGTTAGGGTTAGGGTTAGGGTTAGGGTTAGGGTTAGGGTCAGGGTTAGCTGCACAGAAACACATTCCAGGGGCTAAATAGTTGAGAATTAGTAGTTACAAGCCTAAATCTCAATGATAACTCAAGTAGTGTTCCAGTGGTGCAGAGATGTGCTTTGACGCTCACACAGTGAGTTGGCCTTAGTGAAGCAAGAACGTGGAAACTCAATTTGTGAGAAAACCATAAGAGATATCTGAACCATTTTGCCTGACAAAGTAGAGCTTGGGAAGCTACACAACATACATTTGAAATCTCCTGTCTATCCCATAGCATTCCAGAGAAACACCCATGTTTACCCTTTTTATGCTCATAAGCGACTTTTTAGCGCCTGAGAAGCACATTTGTAACACGTCTCTATTCCTACAACCTTTTGACATTAACTGCACAGAAACACATTCCTGGGGCTAAATAGTTGAGAATTAGTAGTTACAAGCCTAAATCTCAATGATAACTCAAGTAGTGTTCCAGTGGTGCAGAGATGTGCTTTGACGCTCACACAGTGAGTTGGCCTTAGGGTTAGGGTTAGGGTTAGGGTTAGGGTTAGGGTCAGGGTTAGCTGCACAGAAACACATTCCAGGGGCTAAATAGTTGAGAATTAGTAGTTACAAGCCTAAATCTCAATGATAACTCAAGTAGTGTTCCAGTGGTGCAGAGATGTGCTTTGACGCTCACACAGTGAGTTGGCCTTAGTGAAGCAAGAACGTGGAAACTCAATTTGTGAGAAAACCATAAGAGATATCTGAACCATTTTGCCTGACAAAGTAGAGCTTGGGAAGCTACACAACATACATTTGAAATCTCCTGTCTATCCCATAGCATTCCAGAGAAACACCCATGTTTACCCTTTTTATGCTCGCAAACGACTTTTTAGCGCCTGAGAAGCACATTTGTAACACGTCTCTATTCTTACAACCTTTTGACATTAACTGCACAGAAACACATTCCAGGGGCTAAATAGTTGAGAATTAGTAGTTACAAGCCTAAATCTCAATGATAACTCAAGTAGTGTTCCAGTGGTGCAGAGATGTGCTTTGGCGCTCACACAGTGAGTTGGCCTTAGTGAAGCAAGAACGTGGAAACTCAATTTGTGAGAAAACCATAAGAGATATCTGAACCATTTTGTCTGACAAAGTAGAGCTTGGGAAGCTACACAACATACATTTGAAATCTCCTGTCTATCCCATAGCATTCCAGAGAAACACCCATGTTTACCCTTTTTATGCTCGTAAACGACTTTTTAGCGCCTGAGAAGCACATTTGTAACACGTCTCTATTCTTACAACCTTTTGACATTAACTGCACAGAAACACATTCCAGGGGCTAAATAGTTGAGAATTAGTAGTTACAAGCCTAAATCTCAATGATAACTCAAGTAGTGTTCCAGTGGTGCAGAGATGTGCTTTGACGCTCACACAGTGAGTTGGCCTTAGTGAAGCAAGAACGTGGAAACTCAATTTGTGAGAAAACCATAAGAGATATCTGAACCATTTTGCCTGACAAAGTAGAGCTTGGGAAGCTACACAACATACATTTGAAATCTCCTGTCTATCCCATAGCATTCCAGAGAAACACCCATGTTTACCCTTTTTATGCTCATAAGCGACTTTTTAGCGCCTGAGAAGCACATTTGTAACACGTCTCTATTCCTACAACCTTTTGACATTAACTGCACAGAAACACATTCCAGGGGCTAAATAGTTGAGAATTAGTAGTTACAAGCCTAAATCTCAATGATAACTCAAGTAGTGTTCCAGTGGTGCAGAGATGTGCTTTGACGCTCACACAGTGAGTTGGCCTTAGGGTTAGGGTTAGGGTTAGGGTTAGGGTTAGGGTTAGGTTCATGGTTAGCTTAACAGAAACACATTCAAGGGGGCTAAATAGTTGAGAATTAGTAGTTACAAGCCTAAATCTCAATGATAACTCAAGTAGTGTTCCAGTGGTGCAGAGATGTGCTTTGACGCTCACACAGTGAGTTGGCCTTAGGGTTAGGGTTAGGGTTAGGGTTAGGGTTAGGGTTAGGGTTAGGGTCAGGGTTAGCTGCACAGAAACACATTCCAGGGGCTAAATAGTTGAGAATTAGTAGTTACAAGCCTAAATCTCAATGATAACTCAAGTAGTGTTCCAGTGGTGCAGAGATGTGCTTTGACGCTCACACAGTGAGTTGGCCTTAGTGAAGCAAGAACGTGGAAACTCAATTTGTGAGAAAACCATAAGAGATATCTGAACCATTTTGCCTGACAAAGTAGAGCTTGGGAAGCTACACAACATACATTTGAAATCTCCTGTCTATCCCATAGCATTCCAGAGAAACACCCATGTTTACCCTTTTTATGCTCATAAGCGACTTTTTAGCGCCTGAGAAGCACATTTGTAACACGTCTCTATTCCTACAACCTTTTGACATTAACTGCACAGAAACACATTCCAGGGGCTAAATAGTTGAGAATTAGTAGTTACAAGCCTAAATCTCAATGATAACTCAAGTAGTGTTCCAGTGGTGCAGAGATGTGCTTTGGCGCTCACACAGTGAGTTGGCCTTAGGGTTAGGGTTAGGGTTAGGGTTAGGGTTAGGTTAGGTTAGGGTTAGGGTTAGGGTCAGGGTTAGCTGCACAGAAACACATTCCAGGGGCTAAATAGTTGAGAATTAGTAGTTACAAGCCTAAATCTCAATGATAACTCAAGTAGTGTTCCAGTGGTGCAGAGATGTGCTTTGACGCTCACACAGTGAGTTGGCCTTAGTGAAGCAAGAACGTGGAAACTCAATTTGTGAGAAAACCATAAGAGATATCTGAACCATTTTGCCTGACAAAGTAGAGCTTGGGAAGCTACACAACATACATTTGAAATCTCCTGTCTATCCCATAGCATTCCAGAGAAACACCCATGTTTACCCTTTTTATGCTCATAAGCGACTTTTTAGCGCCTGAGAAGCACATTTGTAACACGTCTCTATTCCTACAACCTTTGACATTAACTGCACAGAAACACATTCCTGGGGCTAAATAGTTGAGAATTAGTAGTTACAAGCCTAAATCTCAATGATAACTCAAGTAGTGTTCCAGTGGTGCAGAGATGTGCTTTGACGCTCACACAGTGAGTTGGCCTTAGGGTTAGGGTTAGGGTTAGGTTAGGTTAGGGTTAGGTTAGGTTAGGTTAGGTTAGGTTAGGGTTAGGTTTAGGGTTAGGGTTAGGTTAGGGTCAGGTTAGCTGCACAGAAACACATTCCAGGGGCTAAATAGTTGAGAATTAGTAGTTACAAGCCTAAATCTCAATGATAACTCAAGTAGTGTTCCAGTGGTGCAGAGATGTGCTTTGACGCTCACACAGTGAGTTGGCCTTAGGGTTAGGGTTAGGGTTAGGGTTAGGGTTAGGGTTAGGGTCAGGGTTAGCTGCACAGAAACACATTCCAGGGGCTAAATAGTTGAGAATTAGTAGTTACAAGCCTAAATCTCAATGATAACTCAAGTAGTGTTCCAGTGGTGCAGAGATGTGCTTTGACGCTCACACAGTGAGTTGGCCTTAGTGAAGCAAGAACGTGGAAACTCAATTTGTGAGAAAACCATAAGAGATATCTGAACCATTTTGCCTGACAAAGTAGAGCTTGGGAAGCTACACAACATACATTTGAAATCTCCTGTCTATCCCATAGCATTCCAGAGAAACACCCATGTTTACCCTTTTTATGCTCGCAAACGACTTTTTAGCGCCTGAGAAGCACATTTGTAACACGTCTCTATTCCTACAACCTTTTGACATTAACTGCACAGAAACACATTCCAGGGGCTAAATAGTTGAGAATTAGTAGTTACAAGCCTAAATCTCAATGATAACTCAAGTAGTGTTCCAGTGGTGCAGAGATGTGCTTTGACGCTCACACAGTGAGTTGGCCTTAGTGAAGCAAGAACATGGAAACTCAATTTGTGAGAAAACCATAAGAGATATCTGAACCATTTTGTCTGACAAAGTAGAGCTTGGGAAGCTACACAACATACATTTGAAATCTCCTGTCTATCCCATAGCATTCCAGAGAAACACCCATGTTTACCCTTTTTATGCTCGCAAACGACTTTTTAGCGCCTGAGAAGCACATTTGTGACACGTCTCTATTCTTACAACCTTTTGACATTAACTGCACAGAAACACATTCCAGGGGCTAAATAGTTGAGAATTAGTAGTTACAAGCCTAAATCTCAATGATAACTCAAGTAGTGTTCCAGTGGTGCAGAGATGTGCTTTGACTCACACAGTGAGTTGGCCTTAGGGTTAGGGTTAGTGTTAGGGTTAGGGTTAGGGTTAGGGTTAGGGTTAGGGTTAGGGTTAGGGTTAGGGTTAGGGTCAGGGTTAGCTGCACAGAAACACATTCCAGGGGCTAAATAGTTGAGAATTAGTAGTTACAAGCCTAAATCTCAATGATAACTCAAGTAGTGTTCCAGTGGTGCAGAGATGTGCTTTGACGCTCACACAGTGAGTTGGCCTTAGTGAAGCAAGAACGTGGAAACTCAATTTGTGAGAAAACCATAAGAGATATCTGAACCATTTTGCCTGACAAAGTAGAGCTTGGGAAGCTACACAACATACATTTGAAATCTCCTGTCTATCCCATAGCATTCCAGAGAAACACCCATGTTTACCCTTTTTATGCTCGCAAACGACTTTTTAGCGCCTGAGAAGCACATTTGTAACACGTCTCTATTCCTACAACCTTTTGACATTAACTGCACAGAAACACATTCCAGGGGCTAAATAGTTGAGAATTAGTAGTTACAAGCCTAAATCTCAATGATAACTCAAGTAGTGTTCCAGTGGTGCAGAGATGTGCTTTGATGCTCACACAGTGAGTTGGCCTTAGGGTTAGGGTTAGGGTTAGGGTTAGGGTTAGGGTTAGGGTTAGGGTCAGGGTTAGCTGCACAGAAACACATTCCAGGGGCTAAATAGTTGAGAATTAGTAGTTACAAGCCTAAATCTCAATGATAACTCAAGTAGTGTTCCAGTGGTGCAGAGATGTGCTTTGGCGCTCACACAGTGAGTTGGCCTTAGTGAAGCAAGAACGTGGAAACTCAATTTGTGAGAAAACCATAAGAGATATCTGAACCATTTTGCCTGACAAAGTAGAGCTTGGGAAGCTACACAACATACATTTGAAATCTCCTGTCTATCCCATAGCATTCCAGAGAAACACCCATGTTTACCCTTTTTATGCTCGCAAACGACTTTTTAGCGCCTGAGAAGCACATTTGTAACACGTCTCTATTCCTACAACCTTTTGACATTAACTGCACAGAAACACATTCCAGGGGCTAAATAGTTGAGAATTAGTAGTTACAAGCCTAAATCTCAATGATAACTCAAGTAGTGTTCCAGTGGTGCAGAGATGTGCTTTGACGCTCACACAGTGAGTTGGCCTTAGTGAAGCAAGAACGTGGAAACTCAATTTGTGAGAAAACCATAAGAGATATCTGAACCATTTTGCCTGACAAAGTAGAGCTTGGGAAGCTACACAACATACATTTGAAATCTCCTGTCTATCCCATAGCATTCCAGAGAAACACCCATGTTTACCCTTTTTATGCTCATAAGCGACTTTTTAGCGCCTGAGAAGCACATTTGTAACACGTCTCTATTCTTACAACCTTTTGACATTAACTGCACAGAAACACATTCCAGGGGCTAAATAGTTGAGAATTAGTAGTTACAAGCCTAAATCTCAATGATAACTCAAGTAGTGTTCCAGTGGTGCAGAGATGTGCTTTGACGCTCACACAGTGAGTTGGCCTTAGTGAAGCAAGAACGTGGAAACTCAATTTGTGAGAAAACCATAAGAGATATCTGAACCATTTTGCCTGACAAAGTAGAGCTTGGGAAGCTACACAACATACATTTGAAATCTCCTGTCTATCCCATAGCATTCCAGAGAAACACCCATGTTTACCCTTTTTATGCTCATAAAGCGACTTTTTAGCGCCTGAGAAGCACATTTGTAACACGTCTCTATTCCTACAACCTTTTGACATTAACTGCACAGAAACACATTCCAGGGGCTAAATAGTTGAGAATTAGTAGTTACAAGCCTAAATCTCAATGATAACTCAAGTAGTGTTCCAGTGGTGCAGAGATGTGCTTTGACGCTCACACAGTGAGTTGGCCTTAGGGTTAGGGTTAGGGTTAGGGTTAGGGTTAGGGTCAGGGTTAGCTGCACAGAAACACATTCCTGGGGCTAAATAGTTGAGAATTAGTAGTTACAAGCCTAAATCTCAATGATAACTCAAGTAATGTTCCAGTGGTGCAGAGATGTGCTTTGACGCTCACACAGTGAGTTGGCCTTAGGGTTAGGGTTAGGGTTAGGGTTAGGGTTAGGGTCAGGGTTAGCTGCACAGAAACACATTCCAGGGGCTAAATAGTTGAGAATTAGTAGTTACAAGCCTAAATCTCAATGATAACTCAAGTAGTGTTCCAGTGGTGCAGAGATGTGCTTTGACGCTCACACAGTGAGTTGGCCTTAGTGAAGCAAGAACATGGAAACTCAATTTGTGAGAAAGCCATAAGAGATATCTGAACCATTTTGTCTGACAAAGTAGAGCTTGGGAAGCTACACAACATACATTTGAAATCTCCTGTCTATCCCATAGCATTCAAGAGAAACACCCATGTTTACCCTTTTATGCTCATAAGCGACTTTTTAGCGCCTGAGAAGCACATTTGTGACACGTCTCTATTCTTACAACCTTTTGACATTAACTGCACAGAAACACATTCCAGGGGCTAAATAGTTGAGAATTAGTAGTTACAAGCCTAAATCTCAATGATAACTCAAGTAGTGTTCCAGTGGTGCAGAGATGTGCTTTGACTCTCACACAGTGAGTTGGCCTTAGGGTTAGGGTTAGGGTTAGGGTTAGGGTTAGGGTTAGGGTTAGGGTTAGGGTCAGGGTTAGCTGCACAGAAACACATTCCAGGGGCTAAATATTTGAGAATTAGTAGTTACAAGCCTAAATCTCAATGATAACTCAAGTAGTGTTCCAGTGGTGCAGAGATGTGCTTTGAGGCTCACACAGTGAGTTGGCCTTAGTGAAGCAAGAACGTGGAAACTCAATTTGTGAGAAAACCATAAGAGATATCTGAACCATTTTGCCTGACAAAGTAGAGCTTGGGAAGCTACACAACATACATTTGAAATCTCCTGTCTATCCCATAGCATTCCAGAGAAACACCCATGTTTACCCTTTTTATGCTCGCAAACGACTTTTTAGCGCCTGAGAAGCACATTTGTAACACGTCTCTATTCCTACAACCTTTTGACATTAACTGCACAGAAACACATTCCTGGGGCTAAATAGTTGAGAATTAGTAGTTACAAGCCTAAATCTCAATGATAACTCAAGTAGTGTTCCAGTGGTGCAGAGATGTGCTTTGACGCTCACACAGTGAGTTGGCCTTAGGGTTAGGGTTAGGGTTAGGGTTAGGGTTAGGGTTAGGGTTAGGGTTAGGGTTAGGGTTAGGGTTAGGTTTAGGGTTAGGGTTAGGGTTAGGGTCAGGGTTAGCTGCACAGAAACACATTCCAGGGGCTAAATAGTTGAGAATTAGTAGTTTCAAGCCTAAATCTCAATGATAACTCAAGTAGTGTTCCAGTGGTGCAGAGATGTGCTTTGAGGCTCACACAGTGAGTTGGCCTTAGGGTTAGGGTTAGGGTTAGGGTTAGGGTTAGGGTTAGGGTCAGGGTTAGCTGCACAGAAACACATTCCAGGGGCTAAATAGTTGAGAATTAGTAGTTACAAGCCTAAATCTCAATGATAACTCAAGTAGTGTTCCAGTGGTGCAGAGATGTGCTTTGACGCTCACACAGTGAGTTGGCCTTAGTGAAGCAAGAACGTGGAAACTCAATTTGTGAAAACCATAAGAGATATCTGAACCATTTTGCCTGACAAAGTAGAGCTTGGGAAGCTACACAACATACATTTGAAATCTCCTGTCTATCCCATAGCATTCCAGAGAAACACCCATGTTTACCCTTTTTATGCTCGCAAACGACTTTTTAGCGCCTGAGAAGCACATTTGTAACACGTCTCTATTCCTACAACCTTTTGACATTAACTGCACAGAAACACATTCCTGGGGCTAAATAGTTGAGAATTAGTAGTTACAAGCCTAAATCTCAATGATAACTCAAGTAGTGTTCCAGTGGTGCAGAGATGTGCTTTGACGCTCACACAGTGAGTTGGCCTTAGTGAAGCAAGAACATGGAAACTCAATTTGTGAGAAAGCCATAAGAGATATCTGAACCATTTTGTCTGACAAAGTAGAGCTTGGGAAGCTACACAACATACATTTGAAATCTCCTGTCTATCCCATAGCATTCAAGAGAAACACCCATGTTTACCCTTTTTATGCTCATAAGCGACTTCTTAGCGCCTGAGAAGCACATTTGTGACACGTCTCTATTCTTACAACCTTTTGACATTAACTGCACAGAAACACATTCCAGGGGCTAAATAGTTGAGAATTAGTAGTTACAAGCCTAAATCTCAATGATAACTCAAGTAGTGTTCCAGTGGTGCAGAGATGTGCTTTGACGCTCACACAGTGAGTTGGCCTTAGGGTTAGGGTTATGGTTAGGGTTAGGGTTAGGGTTAGGGTTAGGGTTAGGTTTAGGTTTAGGTTTAGGGTTAGGGTTATGGTTAGGATCAGGGTTAGCTGCACAAAAACACATTCCAGGGGCTAAATAGGGTTAGGGTTAGGGTTAGGGTTAGGGTTAGGTTTAGGGTTAGGGTTAGGGTTAGGATCAGGGTTAGCTGCACAGAAACACATTCCAGGGGCTAAATAGTTGAGAATTAGTAGTTTCAAGCCTAAATCTCAATGATAACTCAAGTAGTGTTCCAGTGGTGCAGAGATGTGCTTTGAGGCTCACACAGTGAGTTGGCCTTAGGGTTAGGGTTAGGGTTAGGGTTAGGGTTAGGGTTAGGGTTAGGGTTAGGGTTAGGGTCAGGGTTAGCTGCACAGAAACACATTCCAGGGGCTAAATAGTTGAGAATTAGTAGTTACAAGCCTAAATCTCAATGATAACTCAAGTAGTGTTCCAGTGGTGCAGAGATGTGCTTTGACGCTCACACAGTGAGTTGGCCTTAGTGAAGCAAGAACATGGAAACTCAATTTGTGAGAAAGCCATAAGAGATATCTGAACCATTTTGTCTGACAAAGTAGAGCTTGGGAAGCTACACAACATACATTTGAAATCTCCTGTCTATCCCATAGCATTCAAGAGAAACACCCATGCTTACCCTTTTTATGCTCGCAAACGACTTCTTAGCGCCTGAGAAGCACATTTGTGACACGTCTCTATTCTTACAACCTTTTGACATTAACTGCACAGAAACACATTCCAGGGGCTAAATAGTTGAGAATTAGTAGTTACAAGCCTAAATCTCAATGATAACTCAAGTAGTGTTCCAGTGGTGCAGAGATGTGCTTTGACGCTCACACAGTGAGTTGGCCTTAGAGTTAGGGTTAGGGTTAGGGTTAGGGTTAGGGTTAGGGTTAGGGTCAGGGTTAGCTGCACAGAAACACATTCCAGGGGCTAAATAGTTGAGAATTAGTAGTTACAAGCCTAAATCTCAATGATAACTCAAGTAGTGTTCCAGTGGTGCAGAGATGTGCTTTGACGCTCACACAGTGAGTTGGCCTTAGTGAAGCAAGAACGTGGAAACTCAATTTGTGAGAAAACCATAAGAGATATCTGAACCATTTTGCCTGACAAAGTAGAGCTTGGGAAGCTACACAACATACATTTGAAATCTCCTGTCTATCCCATAGCATTCCAGAGAAACACCCATGTTTACCCTTTTTATGCTCATAAGCGACTTTTTAGCGCCTGAGAAGCACATTTGTGACACGTCTCTATTCTTACAACCTTTTGACATTAACTGCACAGAAACACATTCCAGGGGCTAAATAGTTGAGAATTAGTAGTTACAAGCCTAAATCTCAATGATAACTCAAGTAGTGTTCCAGTGGTGCAGAGATGTGCTTTGTCGCTCACACAGTGAGTTGGCCTTAGTGAAGCAAGAACGTGGAAACTCAATTTGTGA